>JAXIVD010002892.1:35000-37500 GCA_036785275.1 Cancer borealis
ACAAGGGTCACAAAGCAGGAAAGGAAGACTAAATATATGTAAAAAACAAAATAAGTGAATGATAAATAACAAAGAAAACACATTAACACAAAAGTGATATCCAAAGTTTTAACATGAAGCAAAATATAGATGAATACACAAAATAAGTAAATGAATAAAAAAAAAACTGTAAATAATAAACGCAAAAAAAAAAAAAAAATTGAAATCAGATGCATGTTTCAAAATGCAGATTCACAAAAAAATGAGGAAGAAAAACATGGACATCGGAAATGTCAACGCAGAAATAAGTAGAGGATTTTGCAATTCTGTCAGCAGTAATGACGAACACCTTGATGTTTATTTACAGTAGAAACAGTTGAACATAAACACAAAGAACCTTAAACAAACAATGACAACAAACAACGAATATAAACTAGCCAATGGCATACGTAAAGACTGGAAACTTTATATTGGATAAACTTGACAAAGTTTTTACTTTTTAGGTACAAAGAATCTTCAAATGTTGCCATCAAAGTAATTTAGAAGAAAGGTGACTCTTCTGTGAACTAACGATGCCTCCTCTCCTCTCACTTGATTCTTATGGAACTTTTCTCAAATGTGTGTGATTTTTGAGAGAGAGAGAGAGAGAGAGAGAGAGAGAGAGAGAGAGAGAGAGAGAGAGAGAGAGAGAGAGAGAGAGAGAGAGAGAGAGTGAGTGTGAGTGTGAGTGTAAGTGAATGTGTGTGTGTGTGTGTGTGTGTGTGTGTGTGTGTGTGTGTGTGTGTGTGTGTGTGTGTGTGTGCGTGCGTGCGTGCGTGCGTGCGTGCGTGCGTGCGTGCGTGCGTGCGTGCGTGCGTGCGTGCGTGCGTGCGTGCGTGGGTGGGTGGGTGGGTGGGTGGGTGGGTGGGTGGGTGAGTGGGTGGGTGGGTGGGTGGGTGGGTGTGTGTGTGTGTGTGTGTGTGTGTGTGTGTGTGTGTGTGTGTGTGTGTGTGTGTGTGTGTGTGTGTGTGTGTGAAAGAGAGAGAGAGAGAGATCGCGCGTGGATCTGGTCCTTGTTGACTATGATAAAAAATAGTCTAGAGCATACCATGAAGAATTAACAGGCAAATATATATATATATATATATATATATATATATATATATATATATATATATATATATATATATATATATATATATATATATATGAAATTATTATTACCATAATTATCATTGCTATTATTACAATCATTACAATGACAACACACATGCCTGTCGAGTACTATTATGTACTGGAAAACACTCGTCTTCTCAGCCTATGACATACTGTTTTTCTTCACTGCTTACTCTCAATCATGTCTTTCAATACCCACATATCAACTGCACATACCTATTCCTGCCACATAGTATTCTTATCGATTTTATGCTTTGTTCAGTTGTATATATTTCACAAATAAATCTCTACCTCTGCAAACATTACCAGCACCTCTGCGTGCGTCCGATCCAACACAACATTTACCTCTCCAAAATCCATACTGTTCGTGTCCACAGTTTATTATTCATTCTTCTGATAACTCTCTTAAATAATACTCTTCCAAACAACAATTCTGGTAAACTGACTAAAGCCATTAAACTTTATAAATGGCTACCAAGCTTTATCCTATACGTACCCCAAGAGAGATTATATAATACAATATTTCTGCCAATATTCAGGTCCATCACCTTGTTCTCAGCATACATTAAACACCTACTCAGCCACTGCATACCATCCTCCTTAAAGCAATTCCGATACGTCTATCCATTTCACTTCACTTTCTTTTTTAATAAGGCTCTCAGTACCTGGCTTACATTAATTTCCTCTTATTCTCCGACCTTGACACTCTTCACTCTCCTCTCTTCCTCAGCAATCCATTACAACCTCATTCTCTATATTCTCATTAAACAACTCTTCATAATTGTGTCGCCTTGTTTTTTTTTCCTCCTTCTCTCCAAGGCATTAATACACGAGAATCACCTTTGACAATTCTTTTTCCTTTACATGTTTATTTTTTCTTCATACCATTACCTCCTGTCAACACTCCTGTGTGTCCCTGAAATCTGGCCTTTTTATATCCTTATTCTTTTTACTGCATTTTTACCACCACTAGCACTTCCTCTCTCTCTCTCTCTCTCTCTCTCTCTCTCTCTCTCTCTCTCTCTCTCTCTCTCTCTCTCTCTCTCTCTCTCTCTCTCTCTCTCTCTCTCTCTCTCTCTCTCTCTCCCTGACTAGCTGTTTTACCTCATCACTCCATCATTCAGTGTCCTTTATTCCCCTTCCAGCACCTAACATCCTTAAGCCACACACTTCCTTTGCATTACTGAGAACTGCCTCTTAAAATAAAATGCCTTCCATTCTCACTCCACGCTTTTCTCTTTTCCATTTCTCTTCATTATTTGACACTTTGTTTATTCTTCTTTTACTTTTTCTCTCATTATTTCCCTCTTGCCATTTTTTTTTCTTATCATCTGATGTATTTGTTTATGTATTTGTTTTTGTCACT
>JAXIVD010002892.1:42500-50000 GCA_036785275.1 Cancer borealis
AGAGAGAGAGAGAGAGAGAGAGAGAGAGAGAGAGAGAATATGAAAAGGGAAAATGTTAAGCTGTTACGAATGAGCTTTTGCCTAACACACACACACACACACACACACACACACACACACACACACACACACACACACACACACACACACACACACACACACACACACAGGGAGAGGTATATAGGTGCATGTCGCTTCTAATCATCATCAATAGGAGGTGTGGGGGATTGGGGAGGAGGTGGGGGGGAGACACCGTGGGTGTTAGCGTGGTGGGGGAGGGTGATGGAGGGTGCGTTACTTCCCTCACCCGCTCACCCGCCATCCTGAGTATTTCCTTAAGACTCACTTCCCTACTCAGACAACTAATCTTCCAGTTCTATATAACACTACAGTAAAATGGATCACATGGTTTGTATGCGTCCCTACCTTGAAAAAAAAAAGTTGTTTCCTAATTGCAGTGACACGGTACAAACAGGTTACATTAGGGAAGGCATCTGTTACCTTCTACGTTCTGTTAAGTTCCAATGTTTTAGAATCATGGTAAGGTAACGTTAGATCTAGTCTCTGGGAAGCCTGACGGTGGTTCTCCCGTGGCAACACCGTCGGTAGAGTGGTAGCATTAAGGGTAGAGTTGTAATGAAGATAGATTACCTCAGCTCCTTCTTCTATTAGGTTTTTCGAGCTCAGGTAATAGATGTAATGTGATGTGATGTGGTGTGTGTGTGTGTGTGTGTGTGTGTGTGTGTGTGTGTGTGTGTGTGTGTGTGTGTGTGTGTGTGTGTGTGTGTGTGTGTGTGTGTGTGTGTGTGTGTGTGTGTGTGTGTGTGTGTGTGTGTGTGTGTGTGTGTGTGTGTGTGTGTGTGTGTGTGTGTGTGTGTGTGTGTGTGTGTGTGTGTGTGTGTGTTGTGGTACATTACAATTCGGTGTAATATGTTTGTTTCAATGAGTTTTTTTTTGTGGTTTGCTGAGCCGTCATTTGTTGTGTTGTCTATAGATGATGTATTGATGTATGTATTGTATCACTTTGTGCTGTGTTGTGGCTTTGAGAGTTGAGAGAACAAATGTTTTACCTCATTCTACATCAGGAACGTTTCATACTAATCCTGATGTTGATTCCTAAGTCAAAGCGTCGATTTCTGTGGCCAAAAATACACGTGGATAGTAACAAAAAACGTAGTGTATAGTATATTTTAATGAGGATAATTAATAGTTTATTTAATGCACGCTGCCAGGTATCTACACATATGCAAATGATGTCTCCCTTGTGCTCTCCCTTATGCAAAGACTAAAAGCCACATTTAGGTTTCCCCAGGTAGCCATTAATCGACCAGATCACAAATAACCAGTGACTGACTGCTTTGGCTGGAACTCAAACCAACAACATCGGATTTATAGCTTAATTTACCATGTAGGTGGAAGCCATTGAATGATTTAGTATTCAGTATGTTTCATAAAATTTTGCAGTCTGATTTTTTTTTTGTACAATGTTGTAATTTGTTTTCCATAATGTCGATACTGTCATGCGCTTGAAGAAAGAAAAAAAAAATATATATATAACATCCTCGCATCGTGCTGTTTTTACCGGCTGTGTCTTTGATTCATAAGGATAAACTATGACTGTATACGTACACGCCACCATTATTCAAAACGTTTTAGTACATATACAACATTTTTCTTCCTTTTATAAATTTCTCATGTTTTTTATAAGTGTTTTTTTTTATAGTCATCTTGATATAAGAATAAACAATAATTTTTGGTATGATATTAAATCCTTGTAATGTTGATCATGAGAGTAACATTCCGTCTTGTATTGATACTGTTGAGTTGATACATACGGAAGCAGGTGAATGTGGCGAGACCTTGGGCAAAGAAGCTGGAAGAACCTTGACGTTGGCTTCCTTCACCAAGAGACAACTCACACCTAGCGCAAGGACGAAAGATTTTTCACACAATAGATTAGTGTGTCACCTTGAGGCTTATTATTCTACATCTTCACATACTGTAGAGATTTCCGAAGTCTGTCACCATCACCTCGCATCACTTTACACCGACGAGTCTCAGTCCATCGTTCAAAGTGGACACTGTGAAGGCGTGGCAGCGGTGTGGAATCATAGTTCCTTGTCTCTTCCATTACTGAGTGCGTGAAGCGAGTGTAGAACGTATAAGTGGAACAGTAACTCACTAAGTGAATGAACATATTTTTACCATCCTATACTTCAACATTCGATATAAAAATAATGTAATAATCTATTACTAGTTTCAGTGGAAATTCGTCGCAGGTTTTTTCCTTTCACCAGAATCCTTAACCGGAATGAGAACACAGTTTCTCATGAAACAGAGTTCTCTGGATCATAAAAATTTCATCGGCAGACTACACCTCTTGGTAACTGAGTTAAATTTCGTCAAGTTTTCTATTCAAATAACGAAATCATCATATTTTCTGTTCAAGGAAGCAAGTATACTTCATAATATCAATATGGAAGTTCGTTGTATTCTTAGAGAAATATTTTTCCTGATGGTGGGTTTAATTATATTTTGTCTGCTATGATAGTTACCAAGAATGAAGGACTATATAAGGAAAGAGGTTGGAAGCAAAGCAGACGTGAATGATAGAAAATGGACTCTTCACCTGACGCTGGGCGCTGAGGTGCGGCGTTGAATTATACATACACGGACAAAGGAAATTGTTTTAGAACATAAAAAAAATAAGGAGTTGGCAAAAGACCAGTTGACCTACTCAAGGCCTACATAAGGATTTAGTTATTCATTTATCAATGTAAAATATTTGTAAGTTACAATAGCCAAAAAGTCCAACTGTAGTAAATTATTTAAATTAAAAAAAAAAATTCTTCTCTATACGTTTCAGAAATACTGCAGTGAACAAACAAATCGACACGAAAAATGAAAAAAAAAATGTCCCAGGTACGAAGTCAGTTTACGAAATACTTTAAGCACGTCGCACACATCGCCGAATCAACACGAAGGCCTTACACGAATTTCAGGACCGAATTTGAGGTCGCACGGCACTTGTTCGGCCCGCACACGAATGAAACAGGTACCAGCACGACGGCAACACAAATCCCCTACGAATGTTGTACGGAAAAGAAGAATCCAACACGGTACTAACACGAAGCGAAAATTTCCCAGATTTTAACGGTCATTTTCCAAAATCTTTCAACACGAATCCAACACAGTACTAGCACGAACTACTCGGCGCCCGTACGAAGGCCGGACGAAGGTTACACGGTATCCACACGAACCCCATACGATGCTCGCACGAATTTTCGCGCGCGGCTCTCACTCAAATCTTGCTTATACCGTACACACCGTGTGGACACCTTACCCACCTCTCGCTCAATTCTTGTGGATATCGTACACACCGCGTGGGCACCTTACTCACCTCTCGCTCAACTCTTGTGGATATCGTATACACCGTGTTGGCCACACGACTTAAGTGTTGAATATTGTACTGGAGCCGAGTTGGCTTCGTGTCAGGACCGAACGGCATTCATGTAAGCCGTGTGGGCACCGTGTGGGTACCATGTCGAATTCGTACACGGTTAATAACGGAAAGTTTTAGAGTTTTTCCGCCAAACTACTCGGTGCTCACACGAATACAGCCGATTTCCACACGAACCGAGTACAAAGCAAGCACGGTGCCCACACGGCTTACACGAATCAACACGAATCACGCCCAGTTTGTGGGGCTCACACGATTTTTTACTGTATGCAGTAACTTTTCGGGCGCGGCGGCCGAACCGCCGGTGTCAACACGGTTAGGTACGAATGCCACGCGATCACACGCGATGTATGCCGAATGTTGCCGTGTCGCTACCGTGTCCGCGTCGTGGGAGGGTGATTCGTGTTGATTCGGCGATGTGTGTGACATGCTTTAAAAAAATACCTCTTTCAGGGTTAATAATTCAATGGACATGGTCTACTGCTAACACTTTTCACTTTGATGTGGTTAGAGTACGTTTTGTGTTTAAATCTGTGCTATTAATGATAAAAAAATAAAAAATAAAAGAAAAAAAGACACAGACAGCAAGGACAAAAGGATGATTGAAACAAAGGATGAGTATGATTGCATTTCGGAATACATTGAACCCAAATCGAGGGATATAACCTTATAGAAGAGAATCTTCCATTATTGCAAGTCTATGAGCTTTGTTACATGTAGATAATCGCCTCGACAGCACATGTGGCCAGCTGTGCAGGTTGAACGTTCGACTAAACACGAAATACGCAGCGTTGGTCGGGCCGCGAGCCAATTCAGGAGAAAGATGATTTAGCAGTGATCACGCGTTTTCTCTCGAAACATCCAGACCAAGGCGGCCATTATAAATCCATCTCTGCCCTTTCCCTACTAACATTATTATATATAACTAACATTTTCTTCCTGGCTTACCTTACACGTATGTTTTATTCAGATGAGTAAGTTAAAAAATATAAAAGTTCATGAAACCTCAACTTGAAGAGCCATGGAATTTTTAACACCTTCACATGTCTGTCCTTTACGTGCATGACGGGCGTGTGTGTGGGGGGGGGGGAGGAGGGGACTGCCATCCACGACCTTGACAACAGGCCAGGGGGGAGTAAAGGCTATATAGAATGAAGCGTCATATTAATATTTATGCAAAGTAAACGTGCTGAAGGTGACACATGGACTCACGCTGAGACAGCTACGTTGATGTAGAACGAGGCCGTGCACACCCAAACACCAGACCAGTCTCACACACACACACACACACACACACACACACGCACACACACGCACACACACACACACACACACACACACACACACACACACACACACACACACACACACACACACACACACCCACACACACACACACCTCCACCACAACACTGGACACATGGTGACAATAATAAAGAATGCAACAACTACAATAAACTCTTTTGCTACGTACCATAAATACAAATAAATTAAAAAACATATACATATATACACAGAAATTTGCATCACAAAAATACAATATATATGCAACACCTTATTCCACGGGTATCGGGTCTCACCCTTGGTTAATATTCGTGAATTAAACGGAGTCTCCACTTGGAACCCAAATCAATAGGTTTAATTAAATTGCTGGAGTGATTTCCAATTCATCAGGAGAAAACCATTACTAAATAAATCTTCTCAGGTGAACTAAAAGGAATGGAGGAAGGCGTGAAGGAGGAAGGGCTGAGTGAGGAGTGAAAGTTGACAAAGGGAGGAGTGCAGAGGGTAGAAAGCAAGAGAATGGGATGAAGTAATATATGGAAGGATATTGGTGAAGGGTCAAAGAGAAAAAGAGTTGGAAAAAGATGGAGAGCAAGCAACAAGGGAGAAAAGAAATATAAAGGTCAGTCTGCAGGAAATGAATAACTTTTATTTCTGAAAAGCTTAGCAATGATTTATAAATTGTCATGATTTGCATACAATTATATTATTTCAGTATATTTTTTATAATCATCAACATTTTCATGTGAATATTTTGATACAATACTCGTGTTTATCTTGCCGCTGCGCTCAATTATGTTCATTATTACATGATTACATTGTTACACTATTACAGTCTGCCAAAGTCACAACAGTCGAAGGTGATGAAACTTGAAATGCTTTTACTAATAAATATGACGTTCAAAAAAATAATGTAGAATTCCATTTGCACCACTTCATATGCTTTTTTCAGCTATATTCTATGCTGAAACATTATTAATTTGTAGGAAATTCATGACTGCCGTGTCAGGTATATAGGTTCCTCTTCCTCAGGGGTTCCAAAAGGTAGGAGATCCCACCTGTGATAAATTTAGTCATTGCTTGGAAAGTGTGGGTGGGGCTGGCGGGGCAGGGTGAGGCTATACACAGAAAAAGGCAAATAGCTACATTGACCCTTTTCATTTGTTCGTAATTGATCTTGTATACTCGTATTTTATGGCCCAATGTTTTTTGGGTTTAACTTGTGCTTTTTTAAGAGCAAGGATTTGTGAGTGGGACTTGCTGGTGGCGTATGGCAACTTGTGTATCCGTAAGAAGAATAACTAAATAACTAGTCACATTGAGTTGCGTCTTTGTAGCTGTAGGTAACGCCAGCCCTGAAAATAGCTTAACTATTCAATACTTGCTATATTTTGTTCTTGTAAATTTAGCTTTTGAATTGCCTTACCAATTACTTCAAGTCACTTTATGCGTGTTTAGTTCATTTATATTCTAAGCTGTGGATCTTGTGGCTGAGCAGCGTTGTGGATGAGTTAAGAATTTGTTTTTTAGTCTGCAGAGGAAGATTAATGTTCCTCCAAATATCACACCTTTTTTCTTCATTAAACTAGCTTGTGTGTGTGTGTGTGTGTGTGTGTGTGTGTGTGTGTGTGTGTGTGTGTGTGTGTGTGTGTGTGTGTGTGTGTGTGTGTGTGTGTGTGTAAAAAAGAGAGAAAAAAAGAGATAAATTAGGTATCTTTTAACACAAATGAACGTTGTAAGCTGTTGAGAAATAGTGAATGAGGGAAGAAGTAGAAATAGCGTGGGAATGGAGGACAACACGTGAGGATGAAAAGAAAACGAGGTGGATATAACCACTGAAAAGGACAGAAGGTAAAGGTGAAGGTCGAGACTGAATTCATACGAGAGAATAAAAAACTAAAAACTAATAAAAAAGAGAGAGAAAACAACGTAGGCTTCACCCATGACAACCTGCATTGTTACAGCGAAATAAAAATCATGACTCTTAAAATCTGTATCCTTTAGTCACATTTATATCTCTCTTCGGGAAGGTCAGCCATCATTTTATTAGTCAGTAATGATTGGAATGATTTCGTTTTGTCACACGAGTGGAAGTTTAATAATTAGAATATCATTATCAAAAGTGTTGTCTTACTTTACTGGTGTCTCAAAAAAAAAAATCTGGCTATCTGCTTTTATTATTGAAATATGACTTAGATTTTCTAGTTTCGCAGCTTGCCTTCCTATGCCTCTGTTTCAAGCTGTTCAGTATCCTCTAGTGTTTATATTAAATTAGTAAATAAGATCATGTCTAGCACCACTTATACTGTCTTCAGTGTTCATGCCAGCGACTGGACGCACGGGGATGTAATCTGATGACATAAAATGAAGTATTACTGACAAGACTATATGTAAATTGATGTCACGAGGTGTTGTATATTTCGTTCATATTCCTTGTATGTCAACATCCTCCAGCAAGATGATGTTTAATAAAATATGCAGAAAAACTTTTAACTCTATACACGTTAGAAACTAATTAATTTTTGTAATGTGAAAGACAAAAGTGTTTAGCTTCGCAAATTCCCGGAAAGGACAACAAAGTATTACAATTAAAGACTTTTAATCTTCCATCACTGACTATTACTATATTGACGTGTTCAAAGAGGATGTCATTACAATATCATTACAGATAGTTCTCATTTCAAACGCCTCTCTCGTCGTGTAGATACACGCATATCATTGACATAAATTATTACAGTATGTCTTGATTTAATGCA
>JAXIVD010002893.1:0-12500 GCA_036785275.1 Cancer borealis
TGTCACCTCAGGCTCTGTGACTGTCTCAGTAATAACAGAGTCAGCTGGAAGGTTCTGCAACATTTCTTCAGTCACTTCTTCTGGTTCTTCTATTACCTCCTCTGTCTCCACTGGCTTGCCATCAACCATAATGATCTTCTTGATCACTCTTCGTCTAATAATCTTGCTGATTGTTGTCACCTCAGGCTCTGTGACTGTCTCAGTAATAACAGAATCAGCTGGAAGGTTCTGCAACATTTCTTCAGTCACCTCTTCTGGCTTACCTGTTGCATCATTTTTCTTTGTTGTCTCATGTTCTACGACGTTTTTAGAATCTATAGGATGAAGTACTTGATTTTCCAGTTTTTCTTCCTCAGGTTTAGGGAATGGCTCAGCAACAGTAACTATAATATCCTCATAGGTAGGTGGCACAATTGTTTCTAAATTAGGGTCTTCAATTTTTTCAGTTTGCTTTTTATCAATATTTTCATATGTGTCACTAGGGAATATCTGAACTGCTTTTTCTCGTGGTATCATGTCATCATAGTCATCGGATAAATCTGGGAATCCGACGGAAGGAACTGGCTGCTCCACTGGAATGTCAGAATCAAATGATTCCTCTGCAGATAGAGGAAGTAGAGGAGCATCAATCTGATCTTTGATGGCTTCTGAGGGTTTACTGCAAATATCATCTTTTACATATAGTTCCTCTGTCCAGGGAGATAGTGTAGGAGCATCGAGTATTGGACTTTCTCCTTGTCCCTCAGGCTCTGGGAAACTTTGGTCTTGAAGGATCTCTTTTGTATCCGTTTGAGGCTGCAGTGAAGTTTCCTTATTGGAAAATGGCTGCTCTGTCTCAAAATCAGGCTCAGGGAAAGATATAGAATGAACTTTATCTTCTACATCATACTGAGGAACACTAATTGTAGGCAAAGCTAAACTTTCTAGTTTATCATCCACTTTTGGTTCATCCCTCTTGTTGTCCTGCACGTAATGGGCCTCAGAGAATACACTTGGCAGCTGTTCTTCTGTGCGTTTTTGAGGACTCTCAAATGGCTCAGGAAACTCTCCAATAGGGGTTGGAAATGAAATGACTGCATTGGTATCATCTAAATCTTTTTCCTGAATAGGAGAAAAGTCAGCTGAAATTTCATCTGGTATTTTTCTACTATCTTCTTTAATTTCAAAGCCATCCTGAGGATAATAATCTTCTGTCCATTGTGAAACTGTAGAAATATCAGGTCTTGGAGGTCCTTCATCAGGTGAGGTGGGCTCTGGAAATATTTTGGTAACTTCATCTTCTATCTCTGTATCGGCTTTGTTTGAAGCTGGAAGGTTCTGCAACATTTCTTCAGTCACCTCTTCTGGTTCTTCTATTATCTCCTCTGTCTCTACTGGCTTGCCATCAATGATTACAGTCTTTTTGATCACTCTTCGTCTAATAATCTTGTGGACCGTTGTCACCTCAGGCTCTGTGACTGTCTCAGTAATAACAGAATCAGCTGGAAGATTCTGCAACATTTCTTCAGTCACCTCTTCTGGTTCTTCTATTATCTCCTCTGTCTCCACTGGCTTGCCATCAACCATAATGATCTTCTTGATCACTCTTCGTCTAATAATCTTGTGGACTGTTGTCACTTCAGGCTCTGTGACTGTCTCAGTAATAACAGAATCAGCTGGAAGGTTCTGCAACATTTCTTCAGTCATCTCTTCTGGTTCTTCTATTACTTCCTCTGTCTCCACTGGCTTGCCATCAACCATAATGATCTTCTTGATCACTCTTCGTCTAATAATCTTGTGGACTGTTGTCACCTCAGGCTCTGTGACTGTCTCAGTAATAACAGAATCAGCTGGAAGGTTCTGCAACATTTCTTCAGTTACTTCTTCTGGTTCTTCTATTACTTCCTCTGTCTCCACTGGCTTGCCATCAACCATAATGATCTTCTTGATCACTCTTCGTCTAATAATCTTGTGGACTGTTGTCACCTCAGGCTCTGTGATTGTCTCAGTAATAACAGAATCAGCTGGAAGGTTCTGCAACATTTCTTCAGTCACCTCTTCTGGTTCTTCTATTACTTCCTCTGTCTCCACTGGCTTGCCATCAACCATAATGATCTTCTTGATCACTCTTCGTCTAATAATCTTGTGGACTGTTGTCACCTCAGGCTCTGTGATTGTCTCAGTAATGAAAGAATCAGCTGGAAGGTTCTGCAACATTTCTTCAGTCACTTCTTCTGGTTCTTCGATTACTTCCTCTGTCTCCACTGGCTTGCCATCAACCATAATGATCTTCTTGATCACTCTTCGTCTAATAATCTTGTGGACTGTTGTCACCTCAGGCTCTGTGACTGTCTCAGTAATAACAGAATCAGCTGGAAGGTTCTGCAACATTTCTTCAGTCACCTCTTCTGGCTCTTCTATTACCTCCTCTGTCTCCACTGGCTTGCCATCAACCATAATGATCTTCTTGATCACTCTTCGTCTAATAATCTTGCTGATTGTTGTCACCTCAGGCTCTGTGACTGTCTCAGTAATAACAGAATCAGCTGGAAGGTTCTGCAACATTTCTTCAGTCACCTCTTCTGGTTCTTCTATTACCTCCTCTGTCTCCACTGGCTTGCCATCAACCATAATGATCTTCTTGATCACTCTTCGTCTAATAATCTTGCTGATTGTTGTCACCTCAGGCTCTGTGACTGTCTCAGTAATAACAGAATCAGCTGGAAGGTTCTGCAACATTTCTTCTGTCACCTTTTCTGGTTCTTCTATTACTTCCTCTGTCTCCACTGGCTTGCCATCAACCATAATGATCTTCTTGATCACTCTTCGTCTAATAATCTTGTGGACTGTTGTCACCTCAGGCTCTGTGACTGTCTCAGTAATAACAGAATCAGCTGGAAGGTTCTGCAACATTTCTTCAGTCACCTCTTCTGGTTCTTCTATTACCTCCTCTGTCTCCACTGGCTTGCCATCAACCATAATGATATTCTTGATCACTCTTCGTCTAATAATCTTGCTGATTGTTATCACCTCAGGCTCTGTGACTGTCTCAGTAATAACAGAGTCAGCTGGAAGGTTCTGCAAAATTTCTTCAGTCACCTCTTCTGGTTCTTCTATTACTTCCTCTGTCTCCACTGGCTTGCCATCAACCATAATGATCTTCTTGATCAGTCTTCGTCTAATAATCTTGCTGATTGTTGTCACCTCAGGCTCTGTGACTGTCTCAGTAATAACAGAATCAGCTGGAAGGTTCTGCAACATTTCTTCAGTCACCTCTTCTGGCTTACCTGTTACATCAATTTTCTTTGTTGTCTCATGTTCTACGACGTTTTTAGAATCTATAGGATGAAGTACTTGATTTTCCAGTTTTTCTTCCTCAGGTTTAGGGAATGGCTCAGCAACAGTAACTATAATATCCTCATAGGTAGGTGGCACAATTGTCTCTAAATTAGGGTCTTCAATTTTTTCAGTTTGCTTTTTATCAATATTTTCATATGTGTCACTAGGGAATATCTGAACTGCTTTTTCTCGTGGTATCATGTCATCATAGTCATCGGATAAATCTGGGAATCCGACGGCAGGAACTGGCTGCTCCACTGGAATGTCAGAATCAAATGATTCCTCTGCAGATAGAGGAAGTAGAGGAGCATCAATCTGATCTTTGATGGCTTCTGAGGGTTTACTGCAAATATCATCTTTTACATATAGTTCCTCTGTCCAGGGAGATAGTGTAGGAGCATCAAGTATTGGACTTTCTCCTTGTCCCTCAGGCTCTGGGAAGCTTTGGTCTTGAAGGATCTCTTTTGTATCCGTTTGAGGCTGCAGTGAAGTTTCCTTATTGGAAAATGGCTTCTCTGTCTCAAAATCAGGCTCAGGGAAAGATATAGAATGAACTTTATCTTCTACATCATATTGAGGAACACTAATTGTAGGCAAAGCTAAACTTTCTAGTTTATCATCCACTTTTGGTTCATCCCTCTTGTTGTCCTGCACGTAATGGGCCTCAGAGAATACACTTGGCAGCTGTTCTTCTGTGCGTTTTTGAGGACTCTCAAATGGCTCAGGAAACTCTCCAATAGGGGTTGGAAATGAAATGACTGCATTGGTATCATCTAAGTCTTTTTCCTTAATAGAAGAAAAGTCAGCTGAAATTTCATCTGGTATTTTTCTACTATCTTCTTTAATTTCAAAGTCATCCTGAGGATAATATTCTTCTGTCCATTGTGAAACTGTAGAAATATCAGGTCTTGGAGGTCCTTCATCAGATGAGGTGGGCTCTGGAAATACTTTGGTAACTTCATCTTCTATCTCTGTATCGGCTTTGTTTAATTCCTCTGAATCTTGCCGCCCTAGAGCCGGAGCATCTTCAGTTCCAGCTTTGGGAAAATGTAGCTCCTGTGCAGGTGAAAATTCATCACCAGCAGGTATTTCCGGTATAGGAGGAGCAAAGCTTTCTGGTGTCTCAATGGGTGCAGAGACATCGGTATGTGTATGCTGAGGATAGACAACATCAGTATCTAATTGTACAACACCTCCTTTCGGGATGTCAGTTATTGGTGATGGTTCAGGGAAGTTATCATGAGGTTGAATGTCAACTGCAGCTCCTTGAATATTTTCACAAGTCTGAGTCTGTGATATGACCACATCTTCAGTATGAACAGAATGTTCTTCCAATGAAACATTGTGTGAGATATCATGGCTTTCCACAGCAATTGGTAATGTAGCAGATTCAGTGTCCGATATATGGTAATCCTCTTCAATACACAATACACCTTCAACTGCTTCAGATGTAGGTACCGTTTTCTCCATAGGTTTTTCTTCATTATCTTTTAAAACTGAACAAGTTTGTATTTGTTGTTCTGCATCATTTGTTTTCTGTGCTTGCAATTTTTCATCATAAGTGACCGTTCTCTGAAGTTCCTGCTCTCTTGTGTCTGCAGGTACTGGGAATGGAGCTATGACTGGCGAAGTTTCCTGTTTTTCATAAACTGGCAAGCCAGGTAAGCTTTCAAGTAATTCTTGGTCTTCAATAATGTCGTAGTCATCTGTTTTGGATGATTGAGTATAAACTTCTTCCTGGAAAGCTCTAACTTTTTCAACATATTGAGGGTTTTCCAGTTTTCCTAATGGCTGAACGACATCATTTTCAGGAGCAGGGAATGATGGCTCTTTACAAGAAAATTCAGGTTTCATTGCTGGCAGAGGTGGCAAATTTACACCTACATTTTCTTCAATTATCTGTTCTTTTACTTCCAAGACTTGACTCTTCTCATAAACATTATCTATCCATTGTGGGGTGGCTGTTTTTCCTTGTAGGGGAACATCAGCTTCAAATGAAGTGGGTACAGGGAAAGTATCTACGACATCTTCCATGACAGGTTCAATAACTTCAAATGGTTGTTCATCACCTTCCACTGAAGGAGTGCCTGGCTTTGGGAATAGCATTTGCTTTTCCTCTGAGGAAGGTTTTGTTTGAGGAGGTGGGCTCATGGGTTGTCCTTCTTCACAAGGGATGGGGTCTGTTGCTCCTATAACCGATGTTTCTGGATATACATTAGATGCCCATGACTTCGTTGGCTGCATTTCAGTACAAAGGAACAATTCGTCATGTAATTGAGGTTGTGGATACTCACCAGTGGGTGAAGGAAAATCAAATGCAATATTCTCTGAGGGAGGTTGCATGCCAAACTCAGGAATAGATGGTGCTTCTGTATTACTAGGTGAAATAACTGTTATTTCTTGTTCTATTTTTCCTTGGTGGTAATGATGGTCCTCCCAGATGACTGTACCAGACTGCAGTGACTCAGTTTTAGGTGTGACATAACTTACATTCTGTAAATCTGGGAATGAGGATTCATATTCTTCAAATTCAAGTGGACTTGCAAATGAAAGAATTCTGTTGTCACCAAAATCAGGGGAAGGACCAGGTGGGGTGGGGGCACGAGGAAGGTTGTCAGGAATAGTTTCTACATTATGTTCTTTTGGAGTTTCTGGATAGTTATCAGTAGCAAATAATTTCACCTCATCTTCATGTTTCTGTGGTAATTCAGCAGGAGCTGATGAGGAAATATCAGGAAGTTCATCATGTGGGACTGGGAAGGGTTTGACAACCTCCTGGAAATCACCTGGAAACATGGGAAGCTCTAATTCTGGAGTTTTAAATCCTTCATCAGAGGACTCTATGGTTTCATCAGATCCTGAGAGGCTGACTTTGTCATACAATGAAGTATGATAAATTTCAACAGATTTTGAGATACTTTGTAGTTCTTCAGTACTACTGTCTCTCCTTACTGGTTCAGGGAATGGATCAACTTTTGTTTCCTTGTATTTTGGTTTTGGGACTGCAGAATCTTTTTCTGTGTGTTCTTCAAACTCAATGGGCATAGCAAACATTTCTGATGAAATACTAACATTATCACACACACCTGAAGCCTTATCAGAGGAATTTTCTTGTTTGCTAGGTAATTCAGTGTTTTGACTTATGGCCATATCTTGAATTTGATGATCCTGAGTAAATGATATTTCATCCATAATATCCTTGAGGTCATCAGTAACCTCTTCCCAAGAAAGATTACATTTATCATCAACTTTTTGTGTTGGAGCACTTGCCTTCTCTGTACTGTGATGCGACAATTCAACCTCTCCAAATTCATGATTATCAGGGTAAACCCAGTCATTTTTAAACTGGTCCTCAGACACATCTTCTGGTAAAGTATCTTCTTCCTCCATGGCCGGGAATTGATCAGATGATGGTGGGGAGGAGTCAGACTCAATCACTTTCACATCATCTACATCAGGAAGCTGTGTAGAGGGAGTGCTCTCCACTTCTGGGAAGGAATCTAATTTTGTGTTCTTAGTGTCATATTTTTCTTGCAGATCTGGCAAGGGTGGGGCTTTCTCAGATGCTTGAAGTATGGGCTCACTGACTTTAGATTGTAAAGTTTCTTGGTACACTTCAGTTGGAAACAAGCTACTGTTATCTGTCTCAGCATCTCTTGGTTTATCATCTATTCCTGAAGGAAGAGGAATATCCTCGACTAAGGAAGGGAAAGGTTTAATAGTAACATTAATTTCTGGACCTGTATCTGGCACTGCTGTATCAGGTATCTCACATTCTGTTTCTGGAATACACTCTGGTTTACCTTCCTCCATATTTTTCATGGGATAAAGATTCTTGTTCCAACTGTCAGCGGGCCTTTCTACCGGCTCTGGGGCATCTAAACTATCTGTTAAAGGTTGAGGGAATGATGTGGTGTCTTGCAGTTCACTGATGCCACCATGAGATGGAGAATATTTTTCATTCATTATTTCAGTAAAAGTTACTCCAGACCCATCATCTGGAACCCCAAATTCTGTCTCCGGTTCCTCTACAATTTCCTCAGTTTCAACTCTCTCCCCATTTATTATCTGAACTCGCTTGATGATTTTCCTTCTCTTTCTAATGACAACACATTTAATGTTCTTCCTTTGAGTCACTTCAGTATCTGGTAAGGACTGATTATCATCAAGTATTTCTTCAGAGAGTATTGGATGCCCATCAACGATTTTCAACTTTCTCAAAATTCTTACTTTCTCCACTGGGACACTATCAGCAAGTGTAGAGCAAGCAAGAGGTAAAGGTTCAACCCCTTCACTAATAGGAACGGTAATCACATGTTTGTTTGACATTAAGCCACCATATTCATGAACTTCTTCTGGGGTTTCCTCCCTGTCCTCAGTGATGACTTCTTTTCCATCAACAACCTGCAAGGATCGCCTTAATTTGACATTTTTCTTTACTATACGTACACCAGAATAGGCTCCACTACCTAAGGCACTTGAATCATCCATCAGGAAACTGGGTTCCTCCGCCACTTCCTCAGACTCCACAGGCTTACCATCGATTATCATCGTCTTTTTAATTACCTTCCTTCTGACACTCTCGGATTCAGTGACACACTCAGTAATGAAAGGATCAGCTGGAAGATTCTGCAACATTTCTTCAGTCACCTCTTCTGGCTCTTCTATTACCTCCTCTGTCTCCACTGGCTTGCCATCAACCATAATGATCTTCTTGATCACTCTTCGTCTAATAATCTTGTGGACTGTTGTCACCTCAGGCTCTGTGACTGTCTCAGTAATAACAGAATCAGCTGGAAGGTTCTGCAACATTTCTTCAGTCATCTCTTCTGGCTCTTCTATTACTTCCTCTGTCTCCACTGGCTTGCCATCAACCATAATGATCTTCTTGATCACTCTTCGTCTAATAATCTTGTGGACTGTTGTCACCTCAGGCTCTGTGACTGTCTCAGTAATAACAGAATCAGCTGGAAGGTTCTGCAACATTTCTTCAGTTATCTCTTCTGGCTCTTCTATTACTTCCTCTGTCTCCACTGGCTTGCCATCAACCATAATGATCTTCTTGATCACTCTTCGTCTAATAATCTTGTGGACTGTTGTCACCTCAGGCTCTGTGACTGTCTCAGTAATAACATAATCAGCTGGAAGGTTCTGCAACATTTCTTCAGTTACTTCTTCTGGTTCTTCTATTACTTCCTCTGTCTCCACTGGCTTGCCATCAACCATAATGATCTTCTTGATCACTCTTCGTCTAATAATCTTGTGGACTGTTGTCACCTCAGGCTCTGTGACTGTCTCAGTAATAACAGAATCAGCTGGAAGGTTCTGCAACATTTCTTCAGTCACCTCTTCTGGTTCTTCTATTACCTCCTCTGTCTCCACTGGCTTGCCATCAACCATAATGATCTTCTTGATCACTCTTCGTCTAATAATCTTGCTGATTGTTGTCACCTCAGGCTCTGTGACTGTCTCAGTAATAACAGAATCAGCTGGAAGGTTCTGCAACATTTCTTCAGTCATCTCTTCTGGTTCTTCTATTACTTCCTCTGTCTCCACTGGCTTGCCATCAACCATAATGATCTTCTTGATCACTCTTCGTCTAATAATCTTGTGGACTGTTGTCACCTCAGGCTCTGTGACTGTCTCAGTAATAAGAGAATCAGCTGGAAGGTTCTGCAACATTTCTTCAGTCACCTCTTCTGGTTCTTCTATTACCTCCTCTGTCTCCACTGGCTTGCCATCAATGATTACAATCTTCTTGATCACTCTTCGTCTAATAATCTTGCTGATTGTTGTCACTTCAGGCTCTGTGACTGTCTCAGTAATAACAGAATCAGCTGGAAGGTTCTGCAACATTTCTTCAGTCACTTCTTCTGGTTCTTCTATTACTTCCTCTGTCTCCACTGGCTTGCCATCAACCATAATGATCTTTTTGATCACTCTTCGTCTAATAATCTTGCTGATTGTTGTCACCTCAGGCTCTGTGACTGTCTCAGTAATAACAGAATCAGCTGGAAGGTTCTGCAACATTTCTTCAGTCACCTCTTCTGGTTCTTCTATTACTTCCTCTGTCTCCACTGGCTTGCCATCAACCATAATGATCTTCTTGATCACTCTTCGTCTAATAATCTTGTGGACCGTTGTCACCTCAGGCTCTGTGACTGTCTCAGTAATGACAGAATCAGCTGGAAGGTTCTGCAACATTTCTTCAGTCACCTCTTCTGGTTCTTCTATTACCTCCTCTGTCTCCACTGGCTTGCCATCAATGATTACAATCTTCTTGATCACTCTTCGTCTAATAATCTTGCTGATTGTTGTCACCTCAGGCTCTGTGACTGTCTCAGTAATAACAGAATCAGCTGGAAGGTTCTGCAACATTTCTTCAGTCACCTCTTCTGGTTCTTCTATTACTTCCTCTGTCTCCACTGGCTTGCCATCAACCATAATGATCTTCTTGATCACTCTTCGTCTAATAATCTTGTGGACCGTTGTCACCTCAGGCTCTGTGACTGTCTCAGTAATAACAGAATCAGCTGGAAGGTTCTGCAACATTTCTTCAGTTACTTCTTCTGGTTCTTCTATTACCTCCTCTGTCTCCACTGGCTTGCCATCAACCATAATGATCTTCTTGATCACTCTTCGTCTAATAATCTTGTGGACTGTTGTCACCTCAGGCTCTGTGACTGTCTCAGTAATAACAGAATCAGATGGAAGGTTCTGAAACATTTCTTCAGTCACTTCTTCTGGTTCTTCTATTACCTCCTCTGTCTCCACTGGCTTGCCATCAATGATTACAATCTTCTTGATCACTCTTCGTCTAATAATCTTGTGGACTGTTGTCACCTCAGGCTCTGTGACTGTCTCAGTAATAACAGAATCAGCTGGAAGGTTCTGCAACATTTCTTCAGTCACCTCTTCTGGTTCTTCTATTACCTCCTCTGTCTCCACTGGCTTACCATCAACCATAATGATCTTCTTGATCACTCTTCGTCTAATAATCTTGTGGACTGTTGTCACCTCAGGCTCTGTGACTGTCTCAGTAATAACAGAATCACCTGGAAGGTTCTGCAACATTTCTTCAGTCACCTCTTCTGGTTCTTCTATTACTTCCTCTGTCTCCACTGGCTTGCCATCAACCATAATGATCTTCTTGATCACTCTTCGTCTAATAATCTTGCTGATTGTTGTCACCTCAGGCTCTGTGATTGTCTCAGTAATAACAGAATCAGCTGGAAGGTTTTGCAACATTTCTTCAGTCACCTCTTCTGGTTCTTCTATTACCTCCTCTGTCTCCACTGGCTTGCCATCAACCATAATGATCTTCTTGATCACTCTTCGTCTAATAATCTTGTAGACTGTTGTGACCTCAGGCTCTGTGACTGTCTCAGTAATAACAGAATCAGATGGAAGGTTCTGCAACATTTCTTCAGTCACTTCTTCTGGTTCTTCTATTACTTCCTCTGTCTCCACTGGCTTGCCATCAATGATTACAATCTTCTTGATCACTCTTCGTCTAATAATCTTGTGGACTGTTGTCACCTCAGGCTCTGTGACTGTCTCAGTAATAACAGAATCAGCTGGAAGGTTCTGCAACATTTCTTCAGTCACCTCTTCTGGTTCTTCTATTACTTCCTCTGTCTCCACTGGCTTGCCATCAATGATTACAATCTTCTTGATCACTCTTCGTCTAATAATCTTGTGGACTGTTGTCACCTCAGGCTCTGTGACTGTCTCAGTAATAACAGAATCAGCTGGAAGGTTCTGCAACATTTCTTCAGTCACCTCTTCTGGTTCTTCTATTACCTCCTCTGTCTCCAGTGGCTTGCCATCAATGATTACAATCTTCTTGATCACTCTTCGTCTAATAATCTTGCTGATTGTTGTCACCTCAGGCTCTGTGACTGTCTCAGTAATAACAGAATCAGCTGGAAGGTTCTGCAACATTTCTTCAGTCACCTCTTCTGGTTCTTCTATTACCTCCTCTGTCTCCACTGGCTTGCCATCAACTATAATGATCTTCTTGATCACTCTTCGTCTAATAATCTTGTGGACTGTTGTCACCTCAGGCTCTGTGACCGTCTCAGTAATAACAGAATCAGCTGGAAGGTTCTGCAACATTTCTTCAGTCACTTCTTCTGGTTCTTCTATTATCTCCTCTGTCTCCACTGGCTTGCCATCAATGATTACAGTCTTTTTGATCACTCTTCGTCTAATAATCTTGTGGACCGTTGTCACCTCAGGCTCTGTGACTGTCTCAGTAATGACAGAATCAGATGGAAGGTTCTGCAACATTTCTTCAGTCACCTCTTCTGGTTCTTCTATTACTTCCTCTGTCTCCACTGGCTTGCCATCAATGATTACAGTCTTTTTGATCACTCTTCGTCTAATAATCTTGTGGACCGTTGTCACCTCAGGCTCTGTGACTGTCTCAGTAATAACAGAATCAGCTGGAAGGTTCTGCAACATTTCTTCAGTCACCTCTTCTGGTTCTTCTATTACCTCCTCTGTCTCCACTGGCTTGCCATCAACCATAATGATCTTCTTGATCACTCTTCGTCTAATAATCTTGTGGACTGTTGTCACCTCAGGCTCTGTGACTGTCTCAGTAATAACAAAATCAGCTGGAAGGTTCTGCAACATTTCTTCAGTCACTTCTTCTGGTTCTTCTATTACTTCCTCTGTCTCCACTGGCTTGCCATCAACTATTCTTGTCTTTTTTATCAATCTTTGTCTGATAATCTTATGAACTTTTGTTCCTTCCTGCATTGTCATTATGACACCTCCCAGCGTACCTTTGGCTTCACCTTGGAGAACATTTTGTGTGATATCTTCTGGTTCTTCAATTATTTCTTCTGTTTCTACTGGCTTTCCATCTACTATTATGATTTTCTTTATTATTCTTTTTCTTATAATTTTTCGAACAGTAGTGATGTTTTTATGCTCTGCAACCTGTGTGGACGTGTTAACTATATTTTCAGACAAACTAAAATCATTCTCCTGATCTGTTGGACTTAAGCTGGTTCTTAATTTGTTCTTTTCTGATGATGTTATATTTACAATTTCTAGTTTGTTCCCTACACCACTGGTTTCTAAAGAACTTGAACGAATAAAGTCAACATTAGGTTTTTCAGCAGTTTCTACACTCTCTGAAGTAATTTTTTCAAGACTTTTAGTATTGATAA
>JAXIVD010002893.1:17500-35000 GCA_036785275.1 Cancer borealis
TTGAAACATCAAAGTTAGTAATGCATCATAAAACTGGACAGGAAATCCCACAGATGGGCAGAGCTAACAGATTATTCCGGCTCGTAATCTTTTAATATTGTATCGTGTTGTTCTAGTGGGTAGTGGGTTTGAAAAAGAAAAAAGCCCACTACTCTTTCTAAGGTGACTTTAATGCAAAGGTCAGGATAAGGAGTGTAGAAATGACAACATTAAGAAACTTTGGAATAGATACATAAAATGACAGAAGTGATGCTCATAAGATTTGTAGAGTGGAATAATTTGAAAGTTATGAACACATTCTTTCAACGTCTGGAAAGTAAGAAGTAGACATGGAAAAAAATGAACAGTGAAAGGAAAAATGAAAGTGTGGTATTAGAGGAAGTTTGTAAGAATTTAGATTGGGAAAAAAGCAGGAATTATGATTAATGGAGAATACCTAAATAATCTCTGATTTGCCAATGACATTGTTCTGATGAGTAAATCTGCAAACGAACTACAGCAGATGGTTTTGTAATTACACAGGGAAAGACAGAAAGTGGATTTGAAAATGAATATGGAGAAGACAAAAATGAGGTTCAACAATTAGGGTGATATTGGGTGAAGTCGTACACGAGGCTGCTGCTGCTGTTGATGATGAAGGAGAAATCTTCTGTTGAGATACCTTTATTGATTATCTCACCTGGATGATGGTTAGCTGCTGGAGGACTGTATGGTCCACTAGGCTCTGGAGACGCTCCTGGAAGCTCTGAAGTTTTTCTTGAACCGAAGAGACCTTCTCCTTGATCTCAATCTGCTTCACAAAAAATGGGAAGGAAGAATTAGTTAAGTTTCAGATATTGATATCTAAAATCAAAATGTTAGTTCTTGATAACAAGCAAAAGAAAAGTCTTACACACAAATAACAGAAATCATGATAATCACAATGCAAAATAACAAAATAAAATAATAATCAATTTAAAGCTGAAAATCAAAACACAAAATGAGGACGGAATTTAAGTAAACATAGCTGATTATTTAAGTGTCTCTTTGTAATAACATTAATGATTAAACAAGAAACATTGGTCACAATATTTCATCAAGAGAATGAGACACCAAAAAGGTATGTTTACTTGGTGCATGCATGGCATCACTCACTAAAATAACAAAAATATGTAAATATATGCAACAGTGTTTCTGTGAGTATACTCCAGATGGAAACTTTACACACTTCAACATTTCCCCTTCAGTGTAGCCTCCAAAAAATTGCTGTAAGACAAAAAAGAAAAAAGTTTGATGGAATCTTTCCAGTAAAGAAATTAAAATGTGCTTCCACTTCCCTTGAAACAAGAATCTTTAATCAGATGAGTGAGTGTGTAGCAGGACAGAGTGAAGCAATAACTCATCCCTAAAACAATTAATTAAAATATTTTAGAAATAAATATAAAAGCTAGATATACACAATGTAGAAAATAAAAAGTCATTGCTCATTACTACAGATTTGCTAAAAAGACAACTTAACACAACACAAATGCCTTCCCATAAAAATAATAATACTTTACACAAGCATGACATGCACACACATCTACAATCTCTCCCCAAAACTAGCACCTACACTTCACAAACTACAATATTACTACTGTACTTTGCTTTGCTGCTGTGCATAAAACTGAAAAATCTCTTAATTCAATTCTTCTTAGTAGAGTGGACATAATATAATCTATTCTTATTTACAGTACTATGCATGAGAATATATTGCTGCATTTGTATTAAATATGATAACACCTATCATTCTTAGTTTTGGATATTTCTATGACTTAATAGTAAGGGGATGAGCATGCTACTCTGTACTATTCACACAATGGAGAAAAGAACTGCACACAAATAATGATATAAAATTACCATGGAAGAAAACAAACAAAGCAAGAACTAGGACGCCAAAACCAAAGAAAAACACACGATTCAAATGATAATTGGTGGGAAGGAGCCCACAATATTATGGGAATACTAAAATAATTCATCTAGCATTCCCATAATACAATCAAGAAGGAAGTCAAGACCAAAATCTATATAAGGAGAGGGACACAATACTTCACACACTCTCGTGCAGTGCCAAAGGCATCACACCTGGTGCTCTATGTGGTGGGCGAGTGTTGAACTGGCTTGATAAGGGGCCTGCGGGGGAGCTGCCTTCTTGCTGATCTCAGTCAAGGTCATCTTGCTCATGGAGGGAGTGGGAGTCTGTGTCTGAGTCATGTCATGGATGTGTGTTGGTGTCTGAGTCGTGGAGGAGCCTGGGGTGCTACCAACAGTTACAGGGTCAAGAGGTGGGAAAGTTAGAGAGAGGTATGTGCTTTCATCTGTCCAATTGGCTAAACCATGAGGAGGATTAGCTTGTATAATTTCTGTCTGAAGCGTTCTTGCATAGCGACCATCATTGTTATCAGTTGGTGGAAGCCCAGGAGGGGAATCGTAACCACCGTCATTAGAATCGTCATCATCATCATCCTTTCCTTTCTCCAGAATTTCACTCACCAGATTTGTATCGTCTTTCTTCAGCTGCTCGATCATTTCAAAGTAGCTCTTCTCAGCATCGTTGAATATCCATTGGTTACACAGGAAGAAGTCACTGCTGGCGTTTTTCTGAAGAACTTCCTCTCGGTCCATCTGGCGCAGGATGTCATCCACTTCTTGCTCAGCTTCTGACACACGAGATCGGTGACGCCTGTGGTGCTTTTCTCGAGTAAACTTGAGGGTTTTCTCATGCTTCACTGGAGTAATAACTTCCCTTGACTCATCTGAAGCTTCTCTAGCTACTTCTTTATTCTTAATGTCTTTTTCCTTTGGAGTAAACTGCTTCTCCACATCATCTTTTATTTCTTTTAAGGAATCTTCATCAACAGTTTTTGGTTCAGATCCAGTTAATTCAAGCTCTTCTGAAATGTTCACCTCTGATAATTCTATTCTAGGTACATAAGGCACAACATCTGTCACATGGTCCTCGGGTTCCTCAGAACAGGATGACCGTAGCCGCCTACGACGCTCCTGTTTGGAGACAAATTCAGTAAAACCTTCATCATCCATCACAGGAGGAGTTGAAGGTTTATGTGGTTCCTCACCACTTACTACAACCTGGACTTTCTTCTTGTGGTACAGAATGAAAGATTTCTCATCAATTGGCTCATCTTTTTCCTCTTCAATTTCTACTGGCATTGCATGAGATACAACATGTGCCCAGGAATCAATTCTTCTCTGTTGAGCCAGATACTCTTGATATTTTGTCTCAGCTAATTCCATTGCATTCATATCATAATTCCCAAACAATGGCTCTTCTTGTATTACAGAATCTGGATCATACGTTTCTTTCTCATTCACATCCTTTACTTCTTGTTTTTCAGCTATTATTATCATCTTCTCTCTTGATGCATCAGTAGAGGGGCACTGAGCCAAATATTCCTGATGTTCAGCTTCAGCCCTTTGCATACTGTTGTAATCATACAACTGAATTTCTGTTGGAACAATCTCCTTTGTCACTATTGGTAACTTCTTATTAATTTCTGACACTATTGGTTCCATGTCAGTAGAAGGTTCTTTGGGTGTTGATATAACAGTGTGTTCACTAACAAGATGAACATCTCCATCAATAATTGCAGATGACTCTACACTGTTATCGAGAACTTCCACATTTTCTCTGTCTCTCTGCTGATTACATGCAAGGGATGCATAATATCTAGACTCTGCCTCAGCAAGGGCAGGCATGTCATATATCAAAGGTGAACCTGCTACCTCTACGGTCAACAGGTCTTCATCATGTGAAGGATGACCTGGTGTTGGTAATTCTTGAGGAGGATCAACAGGTACTTCTTTGGATTCATTGTGTTGCTTCTTGTTGAATTCAACCACAGCATCAGGAGCCTTTACTGGGCTGGAAGCCTGTGATTCAACCACAGAAACAGGGGCCTTTACTGGGCTGGAAGCCTGTTGTTCAACCACAGAAACAGGGGCTTTTACTGGGCTGGAAGCCTGTTGTTCAACCACAGAAACAGGGGCTTTAACTGGGCTGGAAGCCTGTTGTTCAACCACAGAAATAGGGGCCTTTACTGGGCTGGAAGCCTGTTGTTCAACCACAGAAACAGGGGCCTTTACTGGGCTGGAAGCCTGTTGTTTAACCACAGAAACAGGGGCTTTTACTGGGCTGGAAGCCTGTTGTTCAACCACAGCAACAGGGGCTTTTACTGGGCTGGAAGCCTGTTGTTCAACCACAGCAACAGGAGCCTTTACTGGACTGGACGCCTGTGATTCAACCACAGAAACAGGGGCCTTTACTGGGCTGGAAGCCTGTTGTTCAACCACAGAAACAGGGGCCTTTACTGGGCTGGACGCCTGTTGTTCAATCAGAGCAACAGGAGCCTTTACTGGGCTGGAGGCCTGTGATTCAACCACAGAAACAGGAGCCTTTACGGGGCTGGAAGCCTGTGGTTCAACCAGAGCAGCAGGAGCCTTTACTGGGCTGGAAGCCTGTGGTTCAACCAGAGCAACAGGAGCCTTTACTGGGCTGGAAGCCTGTGGTTCAAGCAGAGCAACAGGAGCCTTTACTGGACTGGAAGCCTGTGGTTCAACCAGAGCAACAGGAGTCTTTACTGGGCTGAAAGCCTGTGGTTCAACCAGAGCAACAGGAGCCTTTACTGGGCTGGAAGCCTGTTGTTCAAGCAGAGCAACAGGAGCCTTTACTGGGCTGGAAGCCTGTGATTCAACCACAGCAACAGGAGCCTTTACTGGGCTGAAAGCCTGTGGTTCAACCACAGCAACAGGAGTTTTTACTGGGCTGGAAGCCTGTGGTTCAACCACAGCAACAGGAGCCTTTACTGGGCTGGAAGCCTGTGGTTCAACCAGAGCAACAGGAGCCTTTACTGGGCTGGAAGCCTGTGGTTCAACCAGAGCAACAGGAGCATTTACTGGGCTGGAAGCCTGTGGTTCAACCACAGCAACAGGAACCTTTACTGGGCTGGAAGCCTGTGATTCAGCCACAGCAACAGGAGCCTTTACTGGGCTGGAAGCCTGTGGTTCAACCACAGCAACAGGAGTCTTTACTGAGGTAGAAGCATCTGGTTTGGCAGTATCAGGAGCCTCTGTCAGATTGACAGTCTCTTGCCTATCCACAATAACCATAGTCTCCATTGTGCTAACAGCATGCATTTCAGGCATGGTAGCAAAAGTTTCATCAGGTGCGTCTGATTCACCGACAGTAACAGGATCTTTAGTCAGGCTGAGGACCTCTTTGTCTTGCATAGTAGCAGCAGTTTCTTTCATGATAACCTGTGTCTCAGGCATAGTATCAAGAATCTCAGAATGTGAGATAGTCTCAGTTTTCGCCTTGGTGGTAGCTTTGGTATCATACAGCTGTTTGCTGGTATGGCTTTGCTTAGATAAAGTAGCAGGAGTCTCTACCTTCATTGAGGCCACTGGCTCTGGTGGACTGGATTTATCTAGCAAAGCGTCTACGTGTTCAAGAGTTGTACCTCCAATTGTTAATATATCAGGTATTTCAGTTTCTGCTCTTGGACCTAACACTTCCTCCACCACTGACACGTCATTCTGAACAAGACTACTGTGTGTTTGGTGTTGGTAGTATCTACATTCTGCTTCATTAATTGCAGCCATGTCATATGAAGGGGAGTAAGTTAGTTCAAGGGCATTGTTAGTTGTAAGAAGAGAAGGTTTGAGGGAAGCCGAAGGCAGGGTGTCACTGGATGCAGGGGGGAAAGCAATGCACTCTTCTTGTGTCCGGATTGGTACTGCATCTCCTTTGGGTGACACAGACTCGAGAACAAGAGCAGCAGCCCGAGGTGAGGCTTCTTCTGCCAGCATTTCATTATATATTCGTTCACTATCCTCTATCTGCCATTTATCATACCGAACTGAATCGGAATTTGCATACTTTTGCAATACATCTTCACGGCTCATCTGACGAAGAATTTCGTCTACCTCTTTCTCGGCTGCAGAGATACGACCACGTTGACTCCTTCGGTGGCTGTCAGTCCGTCTTCGGTGTCTTACTTTAATTTCTACAGTCTCCACCATGCTCTCCTCAAGTGCTTCCGGCTCATATTGTGAAAAACGATCTTTTTCAGTTTCTACGTGCTGGTTTTCTTCTACAATTTCAACTTCAGGCAACTCTATTCTTGGAACATAAGGCACAACGTCTTTCACATCTTCTGGTTGTTCCGAGCATGATGAACGGAGGCGGCGGCGGAGCTCATGTTTAGAGACGAACTCAGTGAAACCTTCCTCGTCAACGGAGCAAGGCACCTGGGGCTTGGTCGGCTCGTCCTCGGGAAGTAAAACCTTGATCGTCTTAGTCTGATACAAAATGAAAGATTTATCATCGTCAGGGTCCTTGGAAAACTCTTCATTGGCTTCTGTGATGGTTGTGGGCTTGCCATGGGCCACGATGTCTGCCCATGATGTTGTTTGAGACTCACAAGCGAGGTATTTCTGGTACTCTGCCTCGGCCGTCTGTATAGTGGACATGTCATAAGTCGGGCCTGACATATAATCAAGGCCTTGAATGCATGGAATGGACGCCAATGAAGTTTCACATGTATGTAAATGCTCATTTTTGTCACAAATTAAGGCTTCATCTTCGTATTTCTCACTTGTCAAGACAACTTGTAAACTTTTGTTTTCATCAGGAATTGTTACTTCATTATCAACTTCCACTGTTATCTGAGCTTCAGGTTTGGGCACCTCGTCTACAGAGAAGCATGTATACTTAGCTACTTCACCCATACATTCTTGGCGCAGGTCGTCAGGCTTCTGCGTGACTGGCACATCGTCTGATATTTCACGTAGTGTTTCATCGGTAGCTGGCGAGGCAGGTTGTGACACAGCCTCTTCCATCCCTGATTTTCCTATCACAATGCTGTCTTCGACAACCTTATCAGTATCTATCACAGGTTTTGTAAGTATGTGACTTGCGTTTATCACAGTTTCTTTTTTAAGTACTTGACTATCATCACATATCACAGTTTTGTAAGGACTTGAAGTCCGGTCATCTGTGACCACCACTGCGGCAGTAACAGGCACTTGCGTGAGGGACTTCTGGTCATCAGAAGTCTTCATTTCTTCTGTATCAGAAGCTGCCAATTGTTGTTGTGCAATATACTCATAGTAGCGAGTTTCTGCTTCTATTATCATGTTCATGTCATAATTGGAAGAATCACCATCAACTGGTATTGGAAGAGCCACAGGCGTTGGAGATACCAATTCCACGGTAGATGGACTTTCTTTCAACACGGTGTCAGGTAATATTGTTAACAAAGTGCTGACTTCTACCAATTCAACATTCTCTCTCATTGGTGGTTTGGCATCCTTCTCTGTTAACAATGAGGCAGATGTGCTTGGAGCTAACTTATCATTGTCAGGAGAAATGAGGGGTTCAGAATATGAATCGAGAGGTACAGATTGCATCTTCACCTGCTCTGTCATGTCTATCACTTCTGGCTCCTGCTCATCTGCAATCTCATTCTCCTCTCGCTGCATCTCTAGGATGTATTTCTGGTAGTATAACTCAGCATCTTTAATGCCGAACACATCGTACCACAGCTCAGAGCCCAAGTAAAATGCAGCAAAGAGTTTGTGCTCGTATTCTACAACATCTTTGGGCCTGGGCGGAGTCTCTCCTCTCTCAATCGCTGCCGCAATTTCGTCAATTTCTTTTTCTGATTCTGATAGTTTAGATGACCTCTTGGATCTGGACCTTTGTCTGGACTTATTTCTCTTGGGCCGCAGCACCTCAACAAGGCTGACTTCATCATCATTTTCAGCTCTATCAGTATCGGCACACAATGCTTCAAGGACCTCCTCCCTAGACAGCTTGGCGGGATCCTTCTTCTTAATCTCCTCTACAACAGATTGCACAGCTTCCTCAATTTCTTCCGTCACAGCTGATGTGCTATGTGTCTTTCTCCTGAACTTTTCCTTCTTGGAGACGAACTCAGTGAATCCCTCTTCATCCACCTTGGTAGATTGTTTGACTTCCATTGATGGCTCTTCCACCTCCACCAGCATTGGATTGCGGTATACATATGGCTTTTTGGTCTCCTCTGGCGGCTCTTCCACAACGATGGCTGGCGCGTGAACGAGGATACTGGCGTAAGATGATTGTTGATGGGGATCAATGAACTCTGACGGCTTGGATCCCCCTGTGATACTCACTCCGGAATCTTCTTCTGACTGAGATCCGTATGGAGGCAGGGTACCACCGTCCCCTGGCCTGTCACTGAGCAGCAGAGGTGGCTCGCCCTCGTCGGGTGTTATTTCAAGGGATTCCATCGATTTATCCTCTGTTATGATGGAACTGACTTCCTCGATGGTCAAGCCCTCCTGGTCTTCAAAGTGCACTACCTCCTTAGTGAGGCTGCCATCATTTACCCCAGCAACGGCAGCAGAGGGAAGGTCCGTCTCCCTAGTAACATGAAGCCAGTCATCAGTGTTGTCAGACACAGACCCACCAGAAGGCTGAGCTAATGCTACTTTACTAGTTTCGATTACCATCGGTTTCATAGCTTCCTGCAGAGCTTCTTCGAAATTGGGAGCAATTTTTTCCAATCCAACGGCTTTCTCCTTGCTAGGAACTTTCTTTTCAAGAACAACACACCCTGGATCTGAGTCAAAATCTTTCACTGGCATTTCTTTTGCTTGTTCTTGCAGCAAATCAGTTTCCGTTACAATTAATTCATCGTAAATATCTTCTCCTTCCGCCGTTGTTTTTATTTTTGGTAAAGGAATGATCTCAAACTCCTTAGGACTCGCTGAAGGATTGCTATGGTCAGATGCAGCTGCAGCAATTTCCTGAGGTAGTTCTGGAAGCACATCCTCTGATAGTTTATGTAATTCAGTCTCTATAATTTCAGATTTTACTGTAGTATCTTCATTTACTCCTTCCGATTCATTATCAGATGGAAGACTATCACCAGATCTTTCCTCTGCATCTTTCTCTTCTTTTGACACTAGTTCTTGTTCTTTTACAGAATCCCGTTCACTGAGGGTGGGACAGGCATCATCCGTCTCAGAGTGCACATTACCCTTTTCTTCAGATCCTTGGTACATATATTCATCTTTCTCCTCGGCCTCATTTTCCATACCTGCGTCTTCATAGCATTTACTTCCTCTATCCTGATCCTTGTCTTCTCCCTTTCTGCCTTTGGCTCTCTTTGGCCTCTTCTTTTTATTTTTGTAGTATTCTTCGCCAGAAACCAATGGACATGAACCATCGTCATCCTCCATGGTAGTGCTTATATCCATGGTTGTGGCTGCACTCGTCCTCTCCAGTGGGGCGCTCTTCGTCTTGAATAGTCTCTTCCGTTCCTCAAGGGGGGTGGTGATCGTGTTGTCGGTGCTGGAGGTGCGTGTTATTGGTCTCTGCCGCATCCATTGTGGAATTAAAACTATTTCATTGGGATCATACAAGGGGCTCGCAGGATGCTGGGAGATTGGAGTGACTGACAGTAGACTGGTCATGAAGCCCTCAGAGCTGCCTTGAGTTACACTGGCTCCTTTGCCTACGCTTTCAGTTGGTGGGCTTTTTTCTCTCTCACTGGGAACATCGACTTGGAGTTGCACTGTAGCAACGTTTGAGTCAGTAATCTGAGTCTGACCTTCTACATTAAGTTTCTTATCCTTTGAAGGTGATTTTTCACTTGATTTTTCAACTGATGTTTCCATGGTTACATTAGCAAACTCAGTCTCTATACTGGTAAACTCAAACATTTTGGTCTTACTTGCTTTGTCGACATTTTCCTTTTTCTGTTTCGACGTTGCTTGTACTATTTTCTTTGGGTTCTCTATTTCCTCTTTCACTACAGGCTTCTTTTTCCTCTTCTTCTCAGCCTTCTTAGAATGATGAGATTGAACCTCAGGGCGTGGTTGACTCACATCCTTGGGAGCTTTGGTAATTTTCTCCTCTTCTAACCGTTTCTCATGTGAACCATCGCCATCGGATTTAACGGTTCCTTTCTGTTCAGCCTTGAATGGAGATGAGTTGATGGCTGTGTCTGGGATTTTTGCTGACCCATCCAGAGGCACCTTCCCTTCAGGAGCGACTGGGGGAGAGGAGCTATTAGCTGGAATTTCATGTTCAACTTCATTTCCTCCTTTCATGCGATGTCTCTTGTTCTTTGACTGGAGCTCCTCAAAGCCATCTGCGTCCTTCTTCGGTTCTTGGGTAGAAGACACAGAGGGTGGGGGATTGGCAGTAACTGTTGCTGCGGCCTCCTGGTACCGGCATGGCTTTTTAGGATCAGCTGTAGGCTCCTCTGAGGTGGATACATTGGTGGCCACGAGGACAGAGGCATATGAAAATGGCTTAATTCCTTTTTCGCTTTGTTCCTCTGGCTGTGTTATTTGTACTTCCGCTGAATCTTCTTGAAGTATTTTGTCCTCACTTACCATTACTTGGACGGGCTCTGTGAGGATGTTACTGCTCTCCTCCTCAGACTCCGAGTCTAAAGTAAAGCCCCCGCCTTCGATTATTTCCAGAAAGTCATTGGCATGGTCGGGGATTGGAAGGGCAAACACAGGCGGCACAACTGGTGTCTCTGCGGCAGTAACAATCTCTTCCTCAGACTCCGAGTCTAAAGTAAAGCCCCCGCTTTCGATTATTTCCAGAAAGTCATTGGCGTGGTCGGGGATTGGGAGGGCGAATACAGGCGGCGCAGCTGGTGTCTCTGCGGCAGTAACAATCTCTTCCTCAGACTCAGAGTCTAAAGTAAAGCCTCCGCCTTCGATTATTTCCAGAAAGTCATTGGCGTGGTCAGGGATTGGGAGGGCGAACACAGGCGGCACAGCTGGTGTCTCTGCGGCAGTGACAATCTTTTCTGTTGTTGCGGTTGTGAGCACTGTGTCATCTGTTTCCACAACAGGCTTCTCCTGCAGGTTTTTAATGCTAACTGAAAGTGAGATGTTTTCTTGAAGTGATTCTACTGCTGTGAATTCGCTTCTTCCTTCATTTTCTTTTTTAGTCAAAGATTGAGTGATATCTTGCAGTTCAGGCTGAACTTTTTCAGTATTTCCCACCGGTAATACAGCTAAGCTGCAGCCATCTTCCGCTGGGATTTGAGGGACAGCTGTAGGCTCGTCATCCTCATCGTCCAGAGAGAAGCCTCCTTCCAACACCATTTCCATCCAGTCGTTGGCATGGTCTGGAACGGGCAGGTTGAAGGCAGGCCTCTCCTGAGGTGCTGCTGAATCTTGCTGGGCTGGTGCTTCTTCAGGTTTGGATGCAACATTTGGGGTTTCTTCTACAGGTGTTTTACTATTTACAGGTGCAGGTACTCCTTCAGTAGCTATGTGATCATTTACAGGTGTGATAAGCTCTTCGTTAACTGTGCTAACCTCTTCAACAACACGGGTTTCTTCAGGTGTAGGAATATCCCTAGTAATTGTCTGACTTGATGATGTTAGAGCCTGCTCAGCAAGTAAAGTGGTATTTTCAACAGATGTAGAAACCTCCGTTTCAACTTCATCTTCACTATCAAGCGTGAACCCGCCACTCTCGAGGATTTCCAGCCAATCATTGGCGTGGTCAGGTAGAACGAGACCGAAGGCTGGTTGGCTGAGAGATTCAGAGCGGGGTTCGGGAATATTGGGAGATTCCTGAATATTATCATCACATACTGCCAGCATCACGCCTTCACTTTCTCCACCTCCCTTCTGTAGTGGCACGACGTTGTCTTGAATAGGTAAGGGTTCCATTACTGAAGCCTGGAAGGCTGCAGATTGCTCAGACGGAACCATCGATTCATGGCTTTCTGGCAGCTCCTCGTCTTCGTCGTCAAGCGTGAAACCTCCTCCCTCAATCAATTCCATCCAGTCATTCGCGTGATCTGGCAGAGGCAGGGCAAAGACAGGGGCCAAGGGCACTACTTCTCGGTGGAGTGACTCTTGAAGCATCTCGTCTGTCCCAGTGTGTCCTGCCCTCACCTCAGTGCTGTGATCTTCATCTCCACCAACATGCAACCTCTCCTCGCCAGCAGTATGAACAATTTCCTCCACTGGAAAAGTGTCGTGTTCCGCTGCTATGGCCTCTCTAGCAACCTCAGAAGCAATTATTCTCAAAGCTGAATCCACCTCATCCTCTGGCTCCTCAATTACTTCCTCCATCTCCACTGGCTTGCCATCAACCATCATTGTCTTCTTGATCACTCGATTTCTAATGATCTTTTGGGTAGCTGTCACCTCAGGCTCTGTGATTGTCTCTGTATTAGTAGAACTAGGTGGATGGGTTTGCAAAACCTCTTCAGTTACTTTTGACTCTTCTATCACTCCTTCTTGAAGTGATTTGTCATTGATCACATTATAAATGGATCTTTCAGGTTTTGTTATAGTTTCAATGACAATAGAATCAGCTGGAAGGTTCTTCAACACTTCTTCAGTCACCTGTTCTGGCTCTTCTATCACCTCCTCTGTCTCCACTGGGATGCTGTTGATAATTGTAATTTTCTTGATTACCTTTCTTTTAATTATCCTGTAAACTGTGATAATCTTAGGCTCTGTAACGGATTTCGTGATAATAGAGCCACATGGGAGATTTTGCAAAACTTCATCAGTAACTTCTTCTGGCTCCTCTAGGACTTTCTCTGTCTCCACTGATTTTCCGTCAATCACAATAATAATCTTTACAATTTTTTTCCGAATAATGGTACATTTTTCTGAATATAAACTGAGTGAATAATTTCCACTTTTTCTAGGTGGTTTCTCAGCTATCAACTCAGCGGGAGGTAAAGTAGGTGAAGATTCAGGTGTTGACAGCTTTACTATATTTTGTTCTGGGAGATGGTAGGTGGCAGCTTCTGATGAATTGGTGTCTTTCTCAGTCACTTTGTTGGAGGCTCTGTTTCTCTCAATAGTAGGCTTTTCAATTTCGTTAATATTTTTAGATTCGATCGTTACCATTTTAGCTTCTTGGTTTTGAATATCTTTGTGCTCAACAGTGTCTCTCGGCTGTACGTGAGCTTCACCAGCATCGAGACTAATGTCTAGGCCTTTCAGTTCCTTCTCAGTCACCACCTTCGGCTCCAGAATTTCTCTCATTACATCCAAATTTTCCCTTACTTCTTTGGTGTTCAGTGGCTCACTACCAACCACATGTATTGATGTAATTGGCTTTGTGACTGTCTCAGTAATAACAGAATCAGCTGGAAGGTTCTGTAACATTTCTTCAGTAACCTCTTCTGGCTCTTCTATTACCTCCTCTGTCTCCACTGGCTTGCCATCAATCATAATGATCTTCTTGATCACTCTTCGTCTAATAATCTTGTGGACTGTTGTCGTCACAAGGTCTGTGACAGTCTCGGTGGTAACAGAATCAGGTGGAAGGTTCTGCAACATTTCTTCAGTCACCTCTACTGGTTCGTCTATAACTTCTTCTGTCTCCACTGGCTTGCCATCAACCATGATGATCTTCTTGATCACTCTTCTTTTAATGACTTTATGTACTGTCACATCAGGCTCTGTTACTGTCTCAGTAATAACAGAATCAGCTGGAAGGTTCTGCAACATTTCTTCAGTCACCTCTTCTGGTTCTTCTATTACCTCCTCTGTCTCCACTGGCTTGCCATCAATGATTACAATCTTCTTGATCACTCTTCGTCTAATAATCTTGTGGACTGTTGTCACCTCAGGCTCTGTGACTGTCTCAGTAATAACAGAATCAGCTGGAAGGTTCTGCAACATTTCTTCAGTCACCTCTTCTGGTTCTTCGATTACTTCCTCTGTCTCCACTGGCTTGCCATCAACCATAATTATTTTCTTGATCACTCTTCTTCTAATGATCTTGTAAACCTTTGTTGTGGAGCTATTCACTTCGCGTATTTCACAATTTTTTTCTTTAACATCCTTCTTATTCGATACTTCCTCTCCTTCCTTTGGTTTAATGGGTTCAAGTTCAGAGGGTTTTATTATCTTCCCAACCAAGTCCTCTTCAAGGGACACTTTCTTTCCGGTATCAGCGAGGGGCTCTAAGGCTGGCGTCATATCTTGTAGATTAGAAGGCGCATCCTGACCAATATCGAGGTTACTCCCAAGGAAAGGTTGATTTTCTTGCCCACAGATGGAAACTATAGTCTCCTCTGTCTCCATCAAGGGCTCGGAATCCACAGCAGGGATCTTATCAGACACTTTATGGATAATAACTTCATCTGTGACAACATCTTCCAGGGTACAATAACTATCGGAGAGATTTTCGGGGCGTGACTTAGCCAAATCTACAGCGGGAACACAAGCAGTTTCTGGTGTTATTGGTGTTACAAGGCACAAGGGGACTGTGGGGTTAGCAAGAAGAGCAGAAGAGACATCAGGGGACTGGTTAGAGGGTGCAGCCACTTGCTCAGGTACTGATACAACAACAGGTTTCGCGGGAGTCTCTGATCTCACTTCAACAGTGGTTTCTTTGTGCTCGTCTGGTAGAGTGTGCACAGTTTGGCTGATGAAACCAGCTGGGGGTTCACGCATGTCTCCTTTCTGAGCAGCAGACCTTTTGGTTCCCTTGACTTCTGCAGAACTCTTATCTGTTTCCATGGATTTGTTCTTTGGAGTCTTTTTCTTTTCTGTCTTGTGAGATTTCGTAACTGCTTCTACATTTTCTGGGCTTGTATCACTACCTTGGGAAGGTTGCGTCATAGGCTTAGGGGTAGGAGGACGCTCTGCTTTCTTGGCCCTTTTGAAGCCTCGTCTTTTTGTTTTATCTTCTTCTCCTGCCGCTGGCTTAGCGGCAGCTGGAGGCTGCAGCTTCCCGCTTCTTTCCATTTCTTCAATTTCCCTAAGTGCCTTTTCTAGTTCATCTTCATGTTCTTCTGGATTGGTTACGGCACGTTTCTTCTTCTTCTTGCGTTTTTCTTCTGTTTCAGGAGCTTTAGATGTTTCTGCTTTAGATCCTTCAGGTATCATGGCTACAAAACCCTTTTCAATTTCAATTTTCTCCTCCTTTTTATCTTTAGGGTCAGTTTGTGGTGCCTTTGGAAGGTGACTCGGCTTTGGTGTGCCAGATGTTTTGTCTTCAACGGGAAGAGGAGAAGCGGCTTTCTGCACCTGTGCCTCCTGAGGAGATGATGGTAATGGTGCCTCATATACTTTCGGTTGAACCTTGCCTTCCTTCAAGGCGGGAATCACGCTATGGTCTAGTTTAGGAACCTTCACTTTCGGGTGCTTGTCTGTTTTTTTAGTCGACTCCTTCTTTCCGGTTTCAAGCTGAGGTGTCTCTGTGTCCTTGGATTGTTCTTCAGCGTGCTGAGAACCTTCTCGTTTCTTTCTTCGCGCACTCTTGGAGCGAGATCGACGATCTGATGCGGCTGCCTTGAATACCAGTCCAGGAATATAGGTCTCTGCCTGCAATGGGTCTTTTTCCTTCCGCGGCTCTTCAGGCTCTTTCGGTAATGTGACTTCTATTTTAGGCTCAAGTGATCTCTTCTTTCCTCTCGATCTGTCCTGGTCAGTGAGTACATGTGTAGCGGGCTTCTCCTGTCTGGCGGGCTTCTCCTGCTTGGTGGGCTTCTCCTGTTTGGCTGGCTTCTCTTGCCTTGTGGACTTCTCCTGCCTGACGGGTGGCCTTGGTAGCGGCTCAACGGGCTTTTCTCCGAGTTCAGGCTTTGGCCCTTCGTTTCGAGCCACAGGGCCCTTAACGTAGGACATCACCGACCTGAGTGCTCCATAGGTATGGGTAACAACGGCTGAGGGAGCAGCCTTTAAGCCCATTGCTAAAATTTGTGCATATGACAGTTTAGGTTTATCGATGATCTCCATGTTAGGAGGTGCATGAAGCCCTTCGTCGGTGTGTGTTCTCAGTTCAGGGGACATTTCGGTAGGAGCCTCACTTGATGGTTGGTGGGATTGTTCAAAAACGATGGAGGAGACTTCCATCGGCTCCTCGCGAACTAGATTTTCTTCCTCCTCCTCTTCTTCCTCTTCCTGATACTGGTCTGGAGTTTCTGGTGGCGTCATCATTGGGGGAGTCACCTGAGACTGTGCGGGCACCATACTAATGATGGATGTCTCTTCTGCCATGTGTTGTTGTTGCTGCTCGCTAGTAATCATTGTAAACTCAGTGTTGTTCTCGCTTGGCTGTGGGAACTCGCCACCTTGGCTGTAGGCAGCAAAGCCCTCCGGAATGTAGGAAGTAGTGCCAGAATACTGGCTCATCCCGGGGTAGTAGCTCATGGTGTCAATGCTGCCGCTCATGAGACTTTGCATGGGGCTCTCAAGAGTATGCACAGGGCTCTGCACGCCCTGTGCCTCCACAGGGTAGCCATGGTGGAACATAGACATGTTCACACTTTGTTGGTACCCTTGTTCATGACTCTGGGTAATATCCACGTTCTCAGGCATGAAGTTGTTGTGCTCCAAATAAGGTGTAAATGGTGGCATGACAACCGGTGCTTCCGGTGCTTCCGGTGCTTCCTCCTGTATTTGCTGAGTGACGGGTTGTGGTGGTAGTGGTGGTGGTGGCAGTGGAGCCTCTTCGACTACAGGTGACACTTCAGACGTCTCGTACTCCTGTTGATGAGCCTCGAAACACTCTGAACTCTCAACGAGGGGAGGCACTGAGTCAGTCACTGTGGTGACAGAAGTTTCCTCGAGCAGGAATTCAGAGGCTTGGGTGGACATTTCCACATATGTAGACTGCAGGCCTACCTCGCCTGATATGTATTGTGGTGGTGGCGGCGGCAGGACTTCCGTGCCAGGCTGCTTCTCCCTACGTGCTTTTCTTTCTTGACTGCCCTTCAGAATCTCCGCGTAAGTCTTTTTGCCGTCCCAGGTCAAAGGATCAGGTCCCCTTTGATGTCTAACTTCCTCGCTTGTAGGCTGAGACTGCTCTTCAAACTCCGGCTTAATGGTCCTCGGGCTATCTCGACGCTCAACTTGGGGGCTTGATTTAGGACTCTCAGTTGGGCTTGTCTTTGGAGTTACCATTGGTGTGTCTTTAGGACTCTCGCGGGGACTTGGTCTGGGCTTGGTGTAAGTGGCTCTCTTGGGGCTCGTCTTTTGGCTGTTTCTTCGACTTGGGGCATCATAATAAACCTCCTCCTGAGCATCTGTAGAGCTCGAAGCCTCAGGCTGCTGTTCCTGTTGCTTTTTACGGTACCTGCGGTCACGTGGTTGGCTTCGTTTTTGAGTCTTGCCATCTTGTTCAAAGCTGGGTGATCTTGGAGTCTTGGAAAACTGTTGCTGGCGATTTTTATGATCACGAATTTGTTTTTCATCTCTGTGAGAGGATCCGTCAGTTTGGACTGTACTGGTGACGGGATCCTCAATAGTGGTAGCGTCAGCACCTGTTTCCATGATGATGCTCTCTTCTCTAGCTGGTTCTCCACTGATAGCTGGTGTTGTAGGTACTAAAGCTGGTTCTGACTTTGTTTCAGTTTCTATGACTTCTTGTTGCGTAGACAAAACTTGGGGCATGTTTACGTCTTCATAACATACTTGACCAAATAGTCCAGGACTTCTTCGACCAGCAGCAACATCTGCCCAG
>JAXIVD010002893.1:40000-42500 GCA_036785275.1 Cancer borealis
AAAAGGGAAGTGGCGCAGGGAGGGAGGTGTTGGCGGGTGCACGTGGCACCAGCTTAGGGTATATTTAGTGGCTCGTGATGCCCCACGCCGCATTGGGCATCCTGCCGAAGAGGCACACTGAACGACGGGGGCAGGGAGCTACCTCATGAAAATTAGGGACTAGTAAGACAATGATGTAACACCCACGAGGACTAGCGGCGTCACCACCACGGGAGGCTAAGGACAGGACCATTGCCAAGGAGGATGCCAAATCTCTCAGGTTGAGATCCAGATATAACCTGGCTGCCAACAGTTACGGTTTTCAAAGCGGCAGGACAACCGGCGCCGGCCAGCATCTGTCAGACGGAGGCGGCGCCACACACCTCTGACAGCTATGTGAACATCGTCACCGCACACCTTGCCTCCACACCTCATGCCACACACCCTAAATGAAACAAGTTCTTCCCAGGTAATATTCGTCTGGGCGAATGCCGGCAACAGGTGGGCCGGAACCTACCAGTAGTTTGTCCTGGACGGCGGCGTGGTCGTGGTGGTAAAGGTCCAGCGCAGCGATGTCAGTGGCGGCGTCGTGCAAGACCCGTGTGGCGTCGTCCAACTGGGCCTGAAGGTGCTCCACAAAGGCCGCCTCGCCGCTCAGCCACGTCAGCTTACCTCGGAGGCTCTCGACCAACCTGTAACAGACATACCAATGAATGTCATTAGCGGAGTAGATCCATGAGGCAGGAACAAGTAGAAAGGAAAAAGACAAAATAAAACACGATGAAGGAATTAGGACGCGGAACAAGGAAATAAAAACAAAGTAAAGAAAAAAAATCGAATCAGAGCTACAAGGAGATAGATTATTTCAAACGTAGAAAAAGCGAAACTGACTTCACAAATCCCATAGCTTAAAAAATGAGAGAGAGAGAGAGAGAGAGAGAGAGAGAGAGAGAGAGAGAGAGAGAGAGAGAGAGAGAGAGAGAGAGAGAGAGAGAGAGAGAGAGAGAGAGAGAGAGAGAGAGAGAGAAAAAAAAACCCCATAGACACTCCTCAAATTCTCAAAGCTCATCGCTGGTTCAAGACAGCAACAATCACCAGTTAAGGAAGCAGCTACAACACATTCCAACCACAACAGCGACACAACGGGAGGTAAAAATAGCAAGAAACGAGTGAGAAGTCGCGTCATTTCCAGGAAGGCGAGACAGGCGAGCCAGAACAAGTTGCGGAGTTCCTGCTCTACATGTGTGGTACGCGCGCTGTGTGTGTGTGTGTGTGTGTGTGTGTGTGTGTGTGTGTGTGTGTGTGTGTGTGTGTGTGTGTGTGTGTGTGTGTGTGTGTGTGTGTATGGATGGAAAATGATAGCATCAAAAGTGAATATGGAAGTAATTAAGAAAAAGAATGAAGGTAGAAGCACAAAAAATAAGTGAAAGTGATGGTGAGAGTGTATGAAGCAAGGCAGGGGAAGGGGGGATGGGAGGGGAGGGGAGGCAGATTACACCACATGGCGGATCGCCTATTATTGACGTAAGGTTGGGGTAGGGGGGAGGGAGTCACCTTAACCTTGACCTTGTTCTCTGTTTACTACCAGCGTTCCCAACCCCCTCTGTCTGTGTGTGTGTGTGTGTGTGTGTGTGTGTGTGTGTGTGTGTGTGTGTGTGTGTGTGTGTGTGTGTGTGTGTGTGAAGAAAGGACCGTATGTCTGCAAAATTTTCCTTAAAGCAACGCTCACCATCATCTTTAAAGATAAAAGTCAATAGTAGCGAAGGGTGTGAAGGAAGGGGTGACTCAAGTTTCCAAGAACACTGTGTATATAAAATATTCAGTCATGTATTTCAGAACAATTATGCAAAATATAAAAAAAAAATGATAATCAGAACGCTATCTTTTGGGTGACGGTAATCACCTTCCCTCCTCACGCGGGGACCAGTGTTAGCAAGTGGTTTCTGTGGCGCCGCAGTGTTACCAAGCGGTGCAGCAGTGTTTCTAAGGGCGGCAGTGCACGTCTGGGCAACCATGTTCTGCAGCGCGGGGGTCAGGGACGGCGGCGGGGAGGGTGGCTAGGTGTCGGGGTGCTTCAATGCCTCGCCCTCCAAGTACTGCCTGACCCTGAGCCTTCCATAGGAGTGTGTCAAGCAGCGCGAGGCAGAGTCTACACCACGTTGACCACTATGTCAAGGCGCGGAACAGAACGACACCACTATATAGTACATTACTAGGTGACGTCCGTAGTAATTAAACTAAAAAACTAATTCACAAAGGTATCACAGCAGAGTGTAGTCAGTGCCATCTAAGTCTGACGGAACATGTGACATCTACGGGGCGGGGCAGAGCAAGGGGCCAGACGAAGCGTGGTGGCCCCAGCTGCGAGGGTGTGAGGGTGACAGTGAGGTATGAGTAATAAGTTGTTGGTCAAAACACACACTATCCAGGCAGGCAGACCACGCCAGCTCGCTCTCCTATTGATTCTGTTCACTTTGGCCAAGGTCGAGGCTGTTCTCCTTACTACCATGCACCCACTCAC
>JAXIVD010002893.1:47500-52299 GCA_036785275.1 Cancer borealis
AGGGTAACGACTTCCCTCTTTACATACCTGCAACACACTTCAGGGAAAAGCAAAACAAATAACACGAGGTCATGAGGAGGATGAATTATGCAACGGAGGAGGAGGAGGAGGAGGAGGAGGAGGAGGAGGAAGAGCAGGAGCAGAAGGAGGTGAAGGAGGTGCAGACAACATAATGTGCCAAGACTCCAATCTGTGTGTAAGGAACCTGTAGTAGTGCCTCGCCCCGCCCCGCCATCCTCGCGGAGGCCCACACAGCGCTATCCAGGCGGCGGCAGAGCGGAATTACAGGCTATACTGGAAATTCTAGTTATATATTTGGGTGTGTCGTGCTGGCGGAGTACATAACCCTTTCACTATCTCCTCACCCTCCTCCTCTTCCTCTTGTGTCTTCTTCTTCTCCTCCTGTGCCTCCGCCTCCTCGCTCTATTCCCCAGACCGAGAAAAAATCCATGAACAAGCTGGAATCGTTGAACCACCCGCAGTTCCAAAATCCAGATTGTTCTTAACCGTAACAAAACCCTGAGTGCCGATGAGATGGGATGCATACCTAGGCCTAAAAATAAGTAAACGTTTGTAACCTAATAATAAAAAAAGAACCCATGAGAACAAATAGGGCACCAGCTGGTCTACCTAAAGTGATTCAGCCCTACCAGGAAATCTATAGCTTCAGACGCGCCATTAAAGGGGAGTAACAGGACAAGTCTGGCGGTTTTCTATCCTATCAGTGTTTCATTTTTCTAAACGTCTGTCTTGCAAGCATATTTCAATTCACTTTACATATATTTTACCCCGGGAATAATTTACCATATAAAATCGAGTTCAGAAAGAGAGAGAGAGAGAGAGAGAGAGAGAGAGAGAGAGAGAGAGAGAGAGAGAGAGAGAGAGAGAGAGAGAGAGAGAGAGAGAGAGAGACGGGCGGAAGGGCAGGCATGCAGGGAGACAGACAGGCAGGCAGGCAGGAAGGGAGACTAACCCTCCCACGCTAGGCTTCCCTCCACCACCTGTCTGTACCCTTACATAGCACCTTAGAGGGAGAGGAAAGCAGCGCAAGCGTCTTACACGTCACTGCTGCTCGCTGACTCACAGCACTGCATTAAACTGAACTCAAATCGCAGCTTTTTACGAGAAGGAAATACACGCCCACCAGCCTGGCTTAACAAGGAAAATTACATTAAAAAAAATCTACTACAGTTGCTGGTGCTGCTGCTTCTATTACTACTACTACTACTACTACTACTACTGCTACTACTACTACTAATAATAATAATAATAATAATCATAATAATAATAATAATAATAATAATAATAATTACCTCTTCTTACTTATCTACGTATCATGCTTCTGCTGCTATAAATACTACTGGTATGCATCTAGAGTACAATAATAGAAAAACGGCTCTACTCGAAGGTTAAAGCCCCTATTCTCTCTCTCTCTCTCTCTCTCTCTCTCCTCTCTCTCTCTCTCTCTCTCTCTCTCTCTCTCTCTCTCTCTCCTATCTCGGTGGTCTACTGAAGCTGCATTTGGCCTTCACTCGTGACTACACACCACATGGCCAGAGCTGCTGTGTGGTCTCTCCTGGACACACCCACACCACACACACACACACACACACACACACACACACACACACACACACACACACACATGGGCAAGGTGACAGCTACACCACGTCCAAACGACCTTCAAACCAGAAGACTTTATAATCATTTCCACCGCCTAACATATTAAGAGATCAGAAAACTTTGTCCCGTTTGATGAAGTGGTTTTCAGGGAGAGGTTTGTACCCTAATTTACTTCCCGTCTTGTTAGAGGTCCGCTGACTCGTGTTATTTTTTTTTTTTTTTTTTTTTATCTTAGGGTGTTTTATTTTCCCACTTTTTTTTGGCTGACGAGTTTGTGAATGAAGAAGTGCATTAATGTAGCAAAAAATGTGAACAGTAAAAAAAACTGGCGTAGGGAAAACACACAAACACACACACACACACACACACACACACACACACACACACACACACACACACACACACACGAGCGAACGTCAAACAGCTATATGAGACTGCCAGCTGATTTCGCGTTGGGCGTGCGGGCGTGGGTTGTTCCGGGTGAGTGGGGTCGTGTCGGGCAGGTGGATGAGGGCACAATAGGCGGCGGGGCGGCGGCCTCTGCACCACCACAAAACACCTTCGATCAATACACCCTCAGGAGCCGCCTCGCTGCATCTTATCCATCGGCAGTTGCTTCGCAGTGAGTATGTTTCCGGCGCAGCACACGGCCGGGAGGATCTCGAGGACTTGGCTCAGCTGGTGATGGTGGTGGTGGTGGTGGTGAAGGTGACGGTGGTGGTGGTGAAGGTGATGGTGATGGTAGTGAAGGGGGAAGAAGGGGGAAGGTAATACCCAGCGCCAAGTCTCTGTCACTTCACGTACATTCGCAGTATATGTTGGCAAAGTGTAGAACGAGACACAGGGGCGGCAGGGTGGGAGTGTGGGGCAAAGGGAGGGGATGGGGGGGAGAAGGGAGGGAGATGTGAGTCTCCTGCCTGCACTGCCAGGCATGCGCTGCTTGCCTCTTTCCACCACGTGGTGCAAGCAGCCCACGCCCGCATCTGCACCGTCATCACGTGGCCACCCACTCAGCCTGTTACCGCTTCAGTGCAAGACTGTACTTAAGCAGTGACACCCGCTGCAAGAAGCGACTGCAGTTATGAGTGAGAGCTTAATGCATGTCAGCCTCCATTACAGTCCAGGGCGGTGGCGGCGTGAGGCAGCACAGTGGTTTTGTGTCTGCCTGACGCCCACTGTTACTGGTGGTGGGAAGGCCAGGGTGGTATCAGCGAAGGGGAATGTATCCTGGGAAGGGCACAGAATGAATGTTACTGCTGACAACCACCTCACCTCACCACCGACGGTAAAGGTCAAGGAGGGAGAGGAAACCAGATGTGAAGGTGGAGAGAGGGATGCAGACAAGAGAGATGCAAGGAGCGGGTGGTGGTGGTGGTGGTGGTAATGGTGGTGGTGGTGGTAATGGTGGTAGTGGTGGTAATGGTGGTGGTGGGTGGAAACAACAAGCAATGACCTGTCTGGACTCCCTGCCGCCAGCCTCCCTCTACCCCCTGCGACATCGCCACGCTCCCTCACCACCAGCGGCGCCATAGCCACTACGCGTCGCCTGTCAGCCCCGGGGTGGCGTCTGGGTCTCCACACCTCTCCACGGAATGAAAAAAAACAACCTTGCCAAGTAAGACAACACCACGACGAGTCTTAATAGGAGTATCCAGGGCGCTGTGGATCACACTGCGGTGCCCTGAGCAACAACAGGTGTCACTCAGCACATGTGGGAATGTAGGAGGAAGGTGTGGAGTGTGGGCGGGTATGGATGACGGTGAGGGGCGTGTATATGTAGTAAATGGGTGTGTCTGGGTAGTTGTCAAGGAACTGGATGTAAGATTTTCCTTAGGCGCATGGAATTGTAGAGGTAGTAATGCGACGCAGTGTGTGTGTGTGTGTGTGTGTGTGTGTGTGGTGCCTTGAAGTGGAACCTGCCGTGACTAAGTTACAGAGCGAGTGAAGGCAGAGTACACAGTGTTACCGAGAGAGAGAGAGAGAGAGAGAGAGAGAGAGAGAGAGAGAGAGAGAGAGAGAGAGAGAGAGAGAGAGAGAGAGAGAGAGAGAGAGAGAGAGAGAGAGAGAGAGAGAGAGAGAGAGAGAGAGAGAGAGAGAGAATGTGATAACAGAAGGGTGACACACATAAATAGATAAATAAACAATACAGAGGAAGAATTACATGCAGCAAAGAGGAAAAAGATATGAAGAGGAGGAGGAGGAGGAGGAGGAGAGGAGAAGTAAGAATAAACAAGCAGAATGAATACAATGGACAGGAGTAAGTGATAGAGTAATTGAGTGAGTGAAGCAGCGAAGGAGGATGAGTGCAGGCAGGTGGGAGGGAGGGTCGGTGGGTAGAGCAAAGAAACGAGAAAACACAAGATGGAAAACAAGCTCATCACACGACGCCAACAACAACAGCAAGAAAACGGGTCTGGCACAGGCTTCCACACCTACATTGTTCTCTATTGTATGCCAAGCGAGAGAGTGTGTGTGTGTGTGTGTGTGTGTGTGTGTGTGGTGTGTGTGGTGTGTGTGTGTGTGTGTGTGTGTGTGTGTGTGTGGCAGAAGAAAACGGAAGACGTAAACAAAACATAAGATGGAGAAATAAACCAACAAGATAAAACAGCTGACAGGAAAACAACAGAACAAAACTCTTTAACGGGATCACAAAACAATAACAACAAAGACTTACGGTAAAAAAATAGAAAAACAAACTAACGAAACAGACATAATGGAAAATGGAAACATAATTATAAAGCTGAAGACAGGAAGAGATGAAGGACAAACAAAAATCAAACAGTTAGCGAGAAGGGTGTGGCAAGACAGGTTAAGAATGACACTGATGAGGTGACGACAGGAGATCAACGTTGTTATCAGACAGAAACACTGCAAAAAGATCGAGACAAGTTGGATAGGAGCCTAAGATGGATTGACAGGCAAAATGTGTATGTATGTAGGATGGAATGAGGTGAAACAGTTTAAGATATTGCAAGAACGCATGTAAGTGAATATAAAGGAAGGATGGAAGGATAGAGGGAGGGAAAGAAGGAAAGAAGGAAGGAAGGAAGAAAGGAAGGAGGGATAGACAGATGGAAGAAAGGAGGTAAAGATTGAAGAAAGAAAGGAAAAAAGCAAAGAAAAACAATATGAAGGAAGAAAGAAAGGAAGGAAGGAAGGAAGGATTAAACACTGAC
>JAXIVD010002894.1:0-5000 GCA_036785275.1 Cancer borealis
GTATGTATGTATGTATATATGTATATATGTATGTATGTATATATATATATATATATATATATATATATATATATATATATATATATATAGATATAGATATATATAGATATATATAGATATACATAGATATATATAGATAGATAGATAGATAGATACATAGATACATAGATACATAGATACATACATACATACATACATACATACATACATACATATATATATATATATATATATATATATATATATATATATATATATATGTTGTGAAGGACTAGACCGACAGAGGTCTCGAGATGGTACGAGACTTACTCGAATTAATCCCGTCACGTTGCCAGGTGGCGTTCTACCCCTATTATGGTTGGTCAGGAAGAGGGAAAAACATAAGTAACATTAATCCACTTTAATACAGATACAGACGGAACACAGCTGGATTGCAGGTAGTAAGTGTCACAGAGTCCTCGAGACGTCTTGAGCGTAGATTAGGTGGTGGTGGTGAAGAACTACAGCGTCTTGATAATAGTTCCTTGTAAGTGGTGACAAGTCACAGATACAGTGGTTGAATGAGGGCAGTGCCGGCCAGGGCTAGAGACGGCAACAGCCTCGAGAGGTGAGGAGATTCACCAGGTGGTGGAGAAGGAGAACCAGTCAGGAGCTCTGGTCTCGGCGGAGTCTCGGTGTGTTCTGCTTCTCCACTGTCAGCACCGTACGACGCTGGTTCGGTTTATGAGTGGGAGGGAAGGACCTCCCCCACTCGACAAGAAAGTGTGAACAAGTTGTTCGAAACAATGAAACTGAAACGAGACTGGTGTTACAACAGTTGCTTGTTTCAGTGGATGAATAGTTGTGGTAATTAATACATAATAGTTACAGAACTGATAAATTACTTAATATACAATATACTAAATTCATATACTCAAAATTACAATGTCTTTGAAGATAGAAAATACAAATATAAATTGCTGATGACTATAAATATAATGATAAAGAGAGGGAGAGAGAAACAATCAGAGAGCCGCCTGTTCAGCCTGACGAGGCTCATAAGTAATTATGAGCGGCAGTAGTCTTCCCCTCACACATCTTCTCCAAGAAGACTCGACCCAGAGGATCGAGAAAGACACGCGGAAGACTAATACAAGAAAAACCGACGTTTAACCAAATGTCAGAGACAATCTGTAAAGATAGAAAGAAATAACCATAACCAAACCCAACAAAACATTATAGGGAGTCCGAGATTAATTAATTAAGTGCACCTACTCAAAAAAACAGCTCCCACATTATCCTTACCAGGAATATGAACAACCCTGAAGTAATAACTTTAGAGACAAAGCGCCCATCTAAGAAGGCGATCATTACCTCCCTTAAAGTGTGTCAAGCATATAAGAGGCTTGTGGTCTACCTCAAGTACAAACTCTTTTCCCCTAAGGTAGTAGTCAAAGTGCTTAACCCCCAAAATTACAGCCAAACATTCTTTTTCCACTGTGGCATACCTACACTCCCTGTCCAGCAGTTTGCGGCTGGCATACGCCACTGGGTGTGGATAGTCCTGAACGTACTGTAGCAATACTGAAACTAGACCTCTTACCGCTCTTCCGTATAGTAGTTCGAAGGCTGAAAATCCTGTTCGGTCACTTGGCATCTCCTGCATGGCAAACAGAATAGCCGGAAGGTATCTGTGCCACTCACGGGGCTTATCGGAGCTTAGTTTCCGGAGTGATGACTTGAGGGTGGAATGGAATATCTTTATTCTTCCATTAGCACTGGGATGGTAAGGAGTTGTGAAGAGTGGCTTTGTCCCGAGAAGTCTATGCAGTTCAGCCATCATCTGAGATGTGAACTGTGTACCCCGATCGGACAAAATCTCCCTAGGTATACCGGTTCTTGCGAAGATCGACAGTAGTGCTTCGGCAGTAGAGATGGAAGTCACATCCTTAAGTGGAACAGCCTCCGGGAATCCTGTGGCAAAGTCTATTAAGGTTAGTATGTAGCGGTGCCCTTCCGAGGTCGGTGGAGATAAAGGCCCGACAATATCTACTGCAACTCTTAGAAAATGGTTCGGTTGTTATGGGTAACTGTTTTAAAGGTACTGGCCTAACCCTTCCTTGGAGAGATATCCTCTGGCACTTATCACAGGACTTACAGAAGGCTCTAATATCAGACCACATACCGGGCCAGTGGAATTGCTCACCTATTTTCAAGCCAGTCTTGCGATGAGATAGATGACCAGCCAGGGGGTTCTCGTGGGAGACAGAGAGTACCGATCGCCGACAATCAGCTAGAACGACGAGATACTTCCGTCCTTCCTGGTTCTTGTTGTTTGAAGAACAGGAAACCCTGTAGAGTAGTCCATTGGATATTTCATACTTGAAGATGGAGTTTGAACGAGTACGTTCCTCTTCGCCGGAGGAGGCTTTACCCCGAAGAGCTGTTAGTGTGGGACAGGAACTCTGCAGTCTAGCAAAATCTTGTTGAGTCATTGCCAGAGTCTGTAGGTTAGGAAGAACTAGAGGGTGAACCTTACGAGCAGCTGCAGCACGAGTCTGGACGGCTTGAACATTTTCCTCTGGAGATGGAGAAAAATTAGGAAAATTGGAAGATATAGTTACATCAGGGTCATCAGGTCTGCGCACTCCCTCGACGTTCCCCACAAGCACTGAACAAAACTTCAGCGGGGCTCTGACGGCATTGACCCAACCATCGAAGTAGGGGCATCGAAGGTAGCATCTCACCTCAGGAAATGAGTCTTCACGTCCTAGGTAGTCAGTACAACGAACCTGCTTGCAACTGGAGACGTCCACATCTGGCAGAGCTTCTTTAGATACTAGGACACTTGTACATCCTGTATCGTGAATAATGGTGGATACTCGGGAGCCGTTGATAGTACCAGAAGAATAGTACTGCTGAGAGGATGAACTGGCATGGCAAAATCCAATTTTAAAAGAGTCCTTAGTAGGGTCAAGCTTGGATTTTGGTTGGAATAAATAAGGATTTTGAGGGCAATTAGGTCGAATATGCCCAATCTGACCGCAATTATGGCACTGTACCTTAGATGAAGTCCTGTTAGGTGTTGTTCCCTTTAGCGAGGTAGAATTTGCGGGTAGCGGTGGCTTCATACGTTCCAAGACAGGATGCTTCCTCGGGTAGGAGTGATACCTTGAAGCCCAAACGTCTGCTCTCTTGACAGCTTCATCTAGGTCCTGGACGTTATTCTCCTTAAGGAGCATCCGTAGGTCAGAAGGGAGAGATGCCATGAATTGATCCAGTATCATGAACGACCGTAGGGCTGCGTAAGTAGAATCCACTTCGCTAGCATTAAGCCAGTGATCGAAGAGGCGACTGAGGTGAGTAGCAAACTGCTGGTATGTGTCGCCGACACTTATCTTAGATGAACGGAAGGTGGTGCGATAATGACCACTAGTCTTATGAAAATGTTTTAATATTGCTTCTTTAAGGTGGCTGTAACTACCGGTGACGTCCTCAGACAAAGTAGTGTAGAATTCAGCTAACTTCCCAGTGAGTAAACTACCCAGATGAATAGCATATGCATCATGACTGATGTTAAGAAGCACTGCGATGCGTTCAAATCTAGTGAAATATGAAGCAATATCCTCACCTTCTTTGTATACCGGCAGCTTGGGGCGTGAAGCAGGATCAACACCAGGATTCGTAACAGAAGTGTTGCCAGCGGTCTGAAGTTTAAGGCGTTCAAGGGCAAGAACATGCTCCCTCTCGCGTTCCCGCTCAAGCCGCTCTCTTTCCTCCTTTTCTTGCCCACGCAGTATCTCCTTGTCACGGTCGTCACGTTTTCTCTCTTCTCGCTCTCTTCGTTCTTGTCTCTCTTGTTCTCGTTCATCACGAAGGCGGGCTTGCTCACTGGACACAAAGGACCTCAATTCCCCATCCTCATATCCAAGTTCCCATCCGATTCGTAGTAGTTCTTGAATGGATGACATCATGGGGTAAAGCACAGAAAACAAATGAAAACCCTAAAGGATAAACACGACAATTCCCAACAAACAAAACCAAATAACCAACACCAAGGTTAAGATAACCACCAAGGTTAACATAACCTACAAAATAGAAATACCCAAAAATAAACAACCAGAAGAGGTCAACACAATATGGCAATAAATAAATACTTTGCCCACTCACGAATCACCGTATCAAAAAAAAAAGTCATACGGAAATAGTTAAGTCAGAGGACACACACTCGGCACCTGACATAACGAGGTCCTTGGGCCAGAATCTTCAAAGATGCACCTGGCCTGGGCAAAACTAGTGGACCTCGATAAACTAGTCACTATACACTCACCTTTAGCCCAAAACAGCAAGTGGAGGTAGGAAAGTTCTGACCATCGAGTGACTAGTTTCTTCTCGACTCACTGACCAACGAGCAAGGGGTAATTTATCCTGGCGAGGTCGCCACATGTGAAGGACTAGACCGACAGAGGTCTCGAGATGGTACGAGACTTACTCGAATTAATCCCGTCACGTTGCCAGGTGGCGTTCTACCCCTATTATGGTAGGTCAGGAAGAGGGAAAAACATAAGTAACATTAATCCACTTTAATACAGATACAGACGGAACACAGATGGGTTGCAGGTAGTAAGTGTCACAGAGTCCTCGAGACGTCTTGAGCGTAGATTAGGAGGTGGTGGTGAAGAACTACAGCGTCTTGATAATAATTCCTTGTAAGTGGTGACAGTCACAGATACAGCGGTTGAATGAGGGCAGTGCCGGCCAGGGCTAGAGACGGCAACAGCCTCGAGAGGTGAGGAGATTCGCCAGGTGGTGGAGAAGGAGAACCAGTCAGGAGCTCTGGTCTGGGCGGAGTCTCGGTGTGTTCTGCTTCTCCACTGTCAGCACCGTACGACGCTGGTTCGGTTTATGAGTGGGAGGGAAGGACCTCCCCCACTCGACAAGAAAATGTGAACAAGTCGTTCGAAACAATGAAACTGAAACGAGACTGGTGTTACAACAGTTGCTTGTTTCAGTGGATGAAT
>JAXIVD010002894.1:10000-27500 GCA_036785275.1 Cancer borealis
ACTAGTTCCTGCATAACTATTGCATGGTATGACAGGTGGGCGTGGTCGTGGTGGTCGTGGCAGGGGCGGGGGTGTTGGTGGACGCCAGGCAGCTGCCGGACGGCAGCAGGCAACCGGCGATGAGTGGCGGGCCCAAAACGATCGTTCAGTTGATATTTCTAGATGTGGTACATGTGATCAAGAGGTACTGGATAATGCTATTGGATATGATCGTTGTGCTACATGGTTTCATTCCACTTGTATTTGTCTAGGACTCTCTGAAACCCTAATTAGAACCATCCTTGATCATGGTGGTGATGGGATCGCCTTTCATAGTACCAGCTGCAGGATAGGCTAACCTGGTCCAAGGAGTGATGGTTCTGATGGTGATAGTAGTGGTGCCCTTAGACAACTCCATGTCACCGTGACTAATCTGTGCAAGGTTGTAGAGAATCTCTCATCTCAAGTTGCAACACTTTTGTCCACTCAGGCTACCAGGCCTGCCACTCTGAGTGAAGAGGATCAAAGGGCCGTGATTAGAGATGAGGTACGTGAAATGAATGAGCGTACTAAGAGAAAAGACTCTATAATCATTCGAGGATTAGGTGCTACCTCTGGTGAAGGAGTGAAAATGAAACTTAAAGATGTTTCCAGGAGGTTGACGGGAATTGAGATTGTCTTGGATGAGGTTGTCTGCATTAATCCCACCACCAATTTGTTTAGAGCCAAGATCTTTAACTTGACCATCGAAATACTCCTAGAAAAGTCTAAAGATTTGGCTCAACATGAGGATCTTAAAACTATGTACATATCTCGAGACTTGACTTACAAACAGCTTGAAGTGTTAAGGGAGAGGCGGAGGCAGCGTGCAGAAGCATCTGCTTCCCAACAAGCAAATTTTTCTTAGGTTCTACTTCTAAAAGATCTACTGCATATAAAATTCCCCACTGTGCTCTTGCTAATGTTAATTGTTTGCTTAACAAAACACACTACATTAATGATTTTTCTTTTAACAATAACATTGATATTTTTGCGGTAACAGAAACATGGCTCACTTCTTCTATCCCTAATTCTTTTTGTTAATATCTACAAATATGACTTAGTCAGAACTGATACTACAGGATCAGTTATGAAACATCGGGTGTGTTTGTATATAAAAGAAGGTATTACCTTTGTATCTGTTGACATATCTTGTCCTAATGTACATGCTATTTTTCTTCCTGTCTTCAAGATTTATGTTGTGGTTGTTTACAGACTTCCTTCCTACACTGCAACTGATAATGCTAAACTTATTGACTTCATTATGGATTTTGTAAATGATAAGGAAGTAATATTCCTTGGTGACTTTAACCTTTCTACTATTAAGTGGGGAGCTGATGACATAATTGCTCATGTCCAGCCCAGTGATGCTCTGTTCCTCAATTGTTTCATCTATCTTGGACTAAACCAGTGGATTGAGAAACCTACATTCATACCATCAGGAAATATACTGGACCTGGTATTGACCTCCGAGTCAGACCGCATTGGCTCAGTAGATGTTTTGTTCCCTTTTCCTCAGTGTCATCACTCTACAGTATTATTCCAGTATGTCTTCCAGTTCATCCCTTCTTCCCCCAGTTATGCTTCTGAAGCTGATAAATTCCCCATATTGAGAGCTTGGCATAGAGGGAAATATGCCAAGATCAAGGAACATCTTTCTTATGTGGATTGGGATTTTGAGTTAGCTCATCTATCTGTTAATGATATGTACTTAAAATTTTTGAATATTCTAACACCACTTGTTAACATGTTTGTGCCTCCCAAGCATATTGTCTCTTCGCCTCCATGGCCTACCAAACCACCCCTATCCCTCATGAACGCTAAGAAAGAGGCTTGATTATCATATAAAAACCAGAGAGCGATGCATGGCAGACTCTCTCCTCAAGCCACTAATGCTCTTGCTCATTTTAGCAATTTGAATTACCAATATAGAAACTATAGTATCACATCTCAGTCTCAATATGAATTATCCTTGATTGACTCCTTCAATACCAACCCTAAGCTACTCCATTCTTATGTCAGACATAAAAAGGTTGGTCAGCCCTCTGTAGGCCCTCTACTGACTAGGGTAGGGGCAATGACTAGTGACGCTAAAGCTATGGCTGACTTATTTGTTAAGGCTTTTGCCTCAGTGTATCAAAGTCAACACCTGTCAAACCCAGCTGAACATCAGTCTTGTGACAGCTCTATCTCTAATATTGAATTTGATCAGTCCACAGTTAAGCATTACCTCAAGTCTCTCGATATCTTCTCTAGCATGGGACCGGACGACATTCATCCTCACTTACTCCAGTCTTGTGCCGATCAACTTGCTTATCCTTTATATGTCATCTTTAAATCCTCTTTAACATCAGGACACCTGCCTGATTTATGGAAAGTTTCTAATGTTGTTCCCATTTTTAAAAAGAGCTCCCGAACAATTCCTCTTAACTATAGACCAATAAGCTTGACCTCTGTTTGTGTTAAAACTTTAGAAAGAATAGTGACTCATCAGCTTTATCAATACCTTGAAGATAATGGAATTATTTCTGACTCTCAGTTTGGTTTTAGACCCCATCATTCAACAGAAGACCAACTGATATTGGCATACCATGACATCACTTCTTGGATAAATAGTGGTTATACAGTTGATGTGATATTTTTCGACTTCAGCAAGGTTTTTGATGTTGTCCACCATGATACTCTGATTTATAAACTTTATGCTCTTGGGATTTCTGGATCTCTACTTAGCTGGTTACAAGCTTTTCTCAAAAACAGGCAAATGAGGGTTATAGTGTCTGGCTCTGAGAGCTATGCTTGTCCTGTTCTAAGTGGTGTACCCCAAGGCTCAGTGTTGGTATCCGGTAAATTGCTCGAAATCAATTGCTCGACAGTAAATTGCTCGAAATCAATTGCTCGAAAAATAATTTTTCGAACTATCAATTGCTCGAAAGGCAGATTGCTCGAAATTTTATCTAATTACTATATTTAATGAGGAATATGTAAAAATAAGATAAAATACTGATTGTATTATTAAACAAATTAGTATCGTTAATTGAACAGTTAAAATTAAGAACGGGTACATTTATACAACAATTAAATATTTTTCTACATTGTTTGGTTGGTCATAGTTTAAAATAAGAACTGGTACATTTTTATTATTTGTTGTTGGTCGTCATGATTAAAAAAATACTAAAACTTTATTATTACTAATATTTACTCTATTAGTATGAAATATTGTATGCAACACTTTTTAAATACTCTTCTACGTTGTTTGTTGTGTTATAGTTTGATACAATATTCTTTAATCGCATTGAGCAGTCACGGTACTTTTTTCTGCCCTCACCTGCACTCACTCCTCCCACATATTGTTCTATTCGCAATTCTTGTAAACTTTGTTCTCTCTTTAGGCCATCTATAAACTTCCAAATAGACGGATGACGAGCACCTATTTGATGTTGAAAACTGTTGTGCCAACCTTCAATTGCATTGTTTGTTTTCGACATTCCTTCTACAACATTATCGAAACAATTCCACATTTCATATTTAAACAAAGGAGCACGTCTACGGGTGCGTCTATACGGTCGCCCAATCCACGTGTCTTCAAAATAATCCACTACTCCTTGAAGCTCATCTGGAAAAATTTCATTTTCAACTAGAAATTCAAATGTTTCCACAACTTTGGGTACAGGTATAAATGCCAACGCAGATAAAAGACGAACTTTAAGAGCAAATTCAGCATTGGTGTCGTACATTATCTTAAGGCCACTTGCTTGAATTTTTCGATAAAGGCTTTGACTGAAATGAAAAAAACACCCACTACATTTAGACATTGGAAATTCTTGTTCTATGGCCTTAACCATGGCAAGTTCAAAATCAATCATTATTGTCAATGGCTGGAACATTGGGATTTTTTCTTTAAGAGCCTTCAGGAACCTCTTATAGGTTTCTTCAGTTTTGTTAGGTAAAAGTGCATATACGAGAGGTGATATATTACCTGACTTCAAGCCATGTATTGTATACAGTTGACCAAAAATCAAATGCACAGTTTTAAAAGTTCCATCAGCGTACCAGTGCTCAGAACGTGCTAGGATAACGAGATTGCTTTGGGTTACAAAAATTAATATACGACCATTTGTGGGACCAGAGTCATGAATAAGGAATAAATCGCCTTTGATGGTTTTAGTAAACTCTTCTGGGATATTAAGATCGAGGTAGCTATTAGGCAAAACAGGTCCTGCATTTTCCCTTGCGCGTATATTACGTATGGTTCTTTTCAGATTTGATACTGAAGGGAGCTTCACCGCTGCAGCAGCACTTACTTCCATTGAAGCACATGATACAATATAATGTGGCGTATCTTGACTATTTATTGCATGTTCTTTCACTTTCTCCATGGTTTTAGCGGCATCAATTTCAGCAGCGTCTCCTGCATGGTTGTGATTCTCATTTCGTTTCTGGATATTATCATTGACAGGGATAACACGTGCTGAACATTTCCTTTTTTTGCACATTTCACATTTCCAGTAAATCTTATTGTTCACTGTTTTGTCTTTAATATATAGATATCCATTCAAACATAATTTCTTCTTTCCTTTTTCGCTCTCAACAAAAGTTATATCCATCTCTAGAGTTCGGAGTCTCCAAAATTACTGAAATAGAAATAGAAAACAAATATAAGAAAAAAATCAGGAAAATGGTCAGTAGTATTGTAGGTTAATTCGGTACCCGGAGAATTGCGCCAAATTTAATTTTTTTATTATTTTTTTATGAAAAAAATAATTTAAAAAAAATTAAAGTTGGCACAATTCTCCAACCAGTATGTTTTTATCTAAAAGATATAGTTTAATAAATTTAATATATATGTTAAAAAAAGATGAAAACAATTCTCGAATATTAATATATCGAATAGATAATAATGATTATCCAATGAGAAAAAATATATATATTATAAGGGAATTATTAAGGGAATACTGTAAGGCAAGTCTAATGACAATGGATATGGTTGCTATGGGAAGAAAGGGAGAACCACATGTACAGAGAGTAGCCCTGCCACCGTGTGTTAAGAAAGCCAAGAGAGAAAGCCTTAGAAGACTGACTGCTTAGGTGAGTGTTGTGGCTCCTTATATAACCGACGTGTCGTGAGACGGCGCAGTTGACGTGGTGCTTCGAGCTTCGAACTCTATTCGAGAAAATATTTCGAGGAATTTACTGTCGACCAATTGATAGCGCGAGAAATTATTTTTCGAGAATATATTTCGAGCAATTGATAGTTCGAGAAATTTTTTTTCGAGCAATTGATTTCGAGCAATTTACTGTCGAGCAATTGATTTCGAGCAATTTACCTAGATTCCTCAGTGTTGGGTCCTATTCTTTTTCTAATTTATATAAATCATGTGGTGCATGATTTATCTTGTGGTTACAAAATATTTGCTGACGATTTAAAGCTGTACTTACATGTTAACCATCATCATACTTTCTCAGCACTTTGTGATATTGCCCGACTTCAGCGTAACATAAATTTTATTAGTAGCAGGTTCGAATCTTGGGGACTCAAATTTAACACTGACAAATGTGCTGTTCTCCGTTTCCAACGCTCCTATGTGGACTCGACTCTGCTTGGACCATACTCCTCTTACTATATCAACAATATTCCACTCAAGTTTGTACAGTCTTATGTTGATCTTGGTATTATGGTTGATCTCTCCTTGAGATTTCACCAACACATATATAACATTACTAATAAAGCAGGTGGCTTAGTGACTAATCTGTTGAAATCCACTGTTAATAGATCAGCTAGATTTATGAAAGCTCTTTATATTTCTCACATCAAACCTTTACTTGATTATGCTTCTTGTGTGTGGTTCCCTGGTTATGTTGAAGACCTCAAACTTCTAGAGTCGGTTCAAAGGAGATGGACCAAGAATATTTCTGGCTTGGAAACTCATTCCTATTCAGACCGACTAAGACACCTTGATTTATATTCTGTTCAGGGACATCTATTAAGGGCTGACCTAATCAAGTACTGGAAAATATTTCATGGTCTATCGGCTATTAATCTATCTGATATTTTTCATCTGGCTCCAGTAGTTGGTACCAGAGGTCACTCCTTTAAGATATTCCTTCCTCATAGCCGTTTGGATTGTAAAAAGAGATTCTTTAGTGTAAGATGCATCTCAACCTGGAATTCCTTGCCAGCTGACACTGTTGCAGCTGCCAGTCTATCTTCTTTTAAAAGGCTGTTACATAATGCCATGGGCACTACTTTATATGATTATGTTGAGTAGGATTACTATATATATTGTTAGGTTATAAACACCACTAAAGGTACATAACTTCCAGTTCTATTCGTCTTATTGTATATTTAGATGTTTATATAATCTGTTGAACTGGCGTACCTATGGTTCTGGGCCCCCCTTTATTGGAGTAGTATGTGTATGCTAGCTGGTCTAATTTTGTCCGAGGGGTGCCAACCAGGTAAGAATACCAGGTAAGAACTTACCTGGGGGAATTGGAGTCGTGCCACTGAGCAGGTACCCTTTGCACCCATTCCATTTTGACTCAAAATGGTCCCCGCAGATGACTTGTCTCTGCTTTTCATAGATGATGTTCAGTGTTTTGAGCCACTGCATTCGTCTGCAATTAATGCCCATTTTAGAATTATAACCAATCAGACATAGATGTATGCAGAATATTACATTGCTGAGAAAAGTACTACATGCAGCCTAAAAATATGTAACTGTAATAATGAAACTATTATTTCAAACTAGATAAATGCATTGTACTCAGGGTCAAATATTTTCGTGAACTTTTTATTAAACTAATAGCTGTTCCGCAACGATTTAGCACTTAAATAATTGTATATAGCTTCGTGGTAACATATAGCAGTTCTCCTCAAACAAATTTTAGTTTTACATTCAGTCAGAAGGTCATAGAATGTTGGTTGAAAATTTTGTATTCAAATCTGGGTGATCTTTAAAATGTTCATCTTATTTTAAGTCTTATTTTACGATTCATACATTTTCAACTCATTTTACATATCACTACTCATTCTTGCATACCTTCTGGCATCCTTGGGAAACACATGAAGCCTCAATTGAGGGTGAGTCTTCTTATTTTTGCCACAAATACAGCAAGATCTCCAGTCAACCCTTGGCGACATTTTGAATTTGTGTATCATATCATATCTGTATATCATTGTTAACTAGTTTTAAGTTATTCATTGTTTTTAGCCGCGAGAGAGAGTGTGTGCGGGTAAGGGAATTTTCCATTCCCCCCCTAGAATTCACATGCCAGTCAGAGGCCACACGTGCCGCTTCCAATCAGGAACGCTCTGTGAGTTTGACGTCATCACAGGTCAACTCAGGCCAATCATAGTCGCGCATTTTTAACCGCGCGACCCCTTGGCTCCACCCACTCTTACTCCCAGTCGCCCGCCGCACGACTCCTCATTCTCACTCCTCTCGCGGCCTCGACCCTGTCAAGTAGCTCATCATCTCTCAGCTCGCTACCACCATCAACAAGTCATCTCTCTCAAGGCAGGCTAAGGTTTCATAGTCACTGTATATTTCTATATCTACATCAAGTGTGTTGTTCAATATATCATCTATATCAAGCCGTGTGTTTCAAACAAGACCTCCAGTATCATCCACGCTACCTCTACACTCTTCCAAGCCACGTGGTACCAGGCCGGGTACCAACAACATTTCTATTCCGATACAATTGGTGGCAGCGGTGGGATACATCTATTCCGATACAATTGGTGTGCAACGGTGGTATTCGTCCTTCCAAGCGACGAATTATCAAGCTTCATCTTCCTTCGTCGTCTCTACACTCACCACGTGCATCGTTCTGCCAGTAAGTGACTCTACACACACGCCCTTGCCTCGCCCACCTCGTGTTCTCCTCTACGCCCTGCAGTCGCTTCCTTCGTCGCCCTTCTGCAGTAGCATCTGTTCCGAGTGAGTACAAGCCTCCTCGCCCTGCTGTTCAAGACGCCCATCACCTCTACCTCCATTTTGTTCGCGGCGCGCCATCTTCGCTACCCACGCATCACCACGTGGCGCCCTCAAGACGCCCATCGCCCTTCACCACGTGTCCCTTCAAGACGGTCATCACCCATCACCACGTGGCCCCTCAAACAAGTTCTCCACGCCCTCACCACGTGTCTTCGCCCTCAAGACGCCCATCGCTCTTCACCACGTGTCGCAGCCCAGAAATACGCCCATTCACCACGTGACCAGTCAGCGCCCACGTGTTCCACCTCCTTGGTCCTCTGCTAGTTAAGTACCTTAGTTCTTATTATATTTTTCTCTTTATTGTGCTAGTTATTCTACATTTTTTGTGTACACTCAGTGTTTCTCTGTTTCCTTGTGTATTTCCTCAACGTGATCACGATGGCTAACGACAAGTCGCCTCACACACCCACACCTCAGGTTACTCTCATATCTGATAATGTCTCAATTCCTCCTTTTTCTGGTACTAACTCTGAATCAGTCCAAGCCTTTGTCCGGCGTGTAAATGATGAATGTACACGTCGCTCAGCTCATTCTGATGTGGAAAAATTAGCCATTTTAAAATCACGGATTTGTCATGACCCATCTAGTCTTGCGGGAAAACTCATAAAAACCGATAAATTCCTCAGTTTTTCTACATACGATGAACTCACTACAGCATTAATCTCTCATTTCTCTGGTCACTCAAAATTAGGTGCAACTCATTCCTTCCTCAAAATTGCTCAAACTCTCACTAATATTGCTCGTTCTACTCATGATGTGTATAAGGCAGAGAATATTGCATCCTCTCTCAGTGCTGAGTTAACAGATCAAATGAAATCCTCTCAGTGGATCGACACAGACGGCAATATATCTTCTACTGATTTCAAACGCCTGATGTCATATTTCTTGTTCCTTGTTCAGCTCGATTCACCAACCTTCACCGTTGCAAGCAACATTAAATTCAGTAAGGAAGATTTCTTGTATGATCTGTGCAAGAAAATATCAGAGAAATCGCCACCTGTTCCTCAGCCAGTAAGTTTGGTTCAGTCCCCGCATTCCTTAATCAAGCCCCCATTTTCTCACCGAAGCTCCTCCCCTCAAAGCCCATCTCCACCTTCAAACACTCATTTGTCACGTTCTGATCAACGCTCTCATTCTCGTCACCGTTCACCCTCCCGTGACTCGAGAAAGGTAACATGTTACCGATGTGGACTCAAAGGTCACGTCTCAGCGGACTGTCGAGTAATGCTTGACGAAAGAGGTTATCATAAATTCAACAGTAATGCCTTCTGCTCCCTTCATAATAAACGCAGTCACTCACTTGAGGAATGTCGCCTTTTCCAGCAACAAATGCAGTCTTCTCAATCTTCAGGAAACGATTCGCACCAGAGCCTCGCACCTCCTCGGTAACACTCAAGTCCATTCTAAAGACCGCAGGTAGTAAGTCATCTCATAAACGTGTTGTTTTCGCGGATGCACAGACAGTGCCTCTCCCATGTGTCCCTGTTAAATCCTCCGGATTTTTCCAAGGTCTGACTGCTGACGTCAAATTAGCCTCTCACAAATGCCGTGCATTTTTCGATTCTGGTGCCTCAGTCAACATCATTAAAACTCATGTTTTTGAAAAACTCTCTGCCGCCTCAAGGCACAAGTTTCAGAGTTATCCACCAGACATCACTGTTAGTGGTATTTCTGGAAACGTTGTCATACCTCATAGAAAGGTTCTCCTCAGTATCTGTTTGTCTCCACTTGAACCTTCTATCTCAGATTTTTTCTATGTCATGGATGATGTATGTTTTGCAGCTGAAATATTGATAGGATACCATACAATGTCTCACTTCAACATCTCACTTTTCCCTTCTATTCATCAAATCGCCCAGAATGGCACCTTCATCTCTGCCTCACCCTTCCCTGAGTCACCGCCACCATCTGATGTCTACGTTGTCATGCACACGCCTTCTCAGGACTCATCTCATGTCCCTCCCTCATCGCTCGAGACACCCTCAGTAATTAATGATCCTGTCTTATCATCTACGCCAGCCGACTCGCCTAGCAAGGCGCTGCACAGCGACACCGACAATCCCTCTTCTCCTACAACACTGTCTGACGTCCTCTCGAACACCAGACTCAGGAAAGCTGTGTTGACCTCCTCTGTGGTAGTCACACAGACCCACCTCTGTTTGGTGCGCGTCGTCGTCAAAGGTGTGCCCCCAGGGACAGACATCTTATGTTTGCCCGACCCTGCCCGAGTGAATGGTGTCGCTCTCGAGTCAGTTCTTTCAACCCTAGACAAGGATAGTTCTTGCTGTATTGCCCTTAGGAAAAGTTAGATTAAGTTTTAAAAATTTTATGTAACATTATTACACAACATTTACATTGATATTTACATAACAATGTTATCCCATTAAAATGTAGATACTTAGTGACAACAGTTTTTTAAAGTTACATTTTTAAAAGTTTCTGTAAAGAATAAGGAAGGACATCCAATTTATTGGTAAAAAAAAGGTTATTATTATTTCATTAACCTAACTATGTATCTCCAATTTAAAGAACATCTAATTCATCCCAGGAAAAGGTTATTATTATTTCATTAACCTAACTATGTATCTCCAATTTAAAGAACATCTAATTCATCCCAGGAAAAGGTTATTATTATTTCATTAACCTAACTATGTATCTCCAATTTAAAGAACATCTAATTCATCCCAGAAAAAGGTTATTATTATTTATCTAACCTAATTAACTATGTATCTCCATTTTAAAGAGCATCCAATTTATCTAGAAAAAGGTTATTATTATTTCTCTAACCAAATTAATTATGTATCTCCATTTTAAAGAGCATCCAATTTATCTAGAAAAAGGTTATTATTATTTCTCTAACCTAATTAACTATGTATCTCCATTTTAAAGAGCATCCAATTTATCTAGAAAAAGGTTATTATTATTTCTCTAACCTAATTAACTATGTATCTCCATTTTAAAGAGCATCCAATTTATCTAGAAAAAGATTATTATCATTTCTCTAACCTAAACTGACCTCAGTTAAATGTAATTAAGAAAACCTTCTCAGAATTCATCAGGTAATGTAAAAATATAACCCTGAATTATTTAGAGCATTCAGGTGAAGATGTAAAATAATACCTAATTATGTAATAATACTTAAACATAAATGTCAATTGGTTTCCGTAAATAGATAACAACTGTACTGTACAATATAATGAAGGGTTAATCTGCACAACAATGCCCACCGCCTCAAACCTTCACAGATGTGTTGAGTCCATTGTGTATAGTATGTAGAATTTCATATTTATATCGATTTCGTCCGAGCAGTAGTTATGCAGATGAACCCGGTTAGGTTAGGTTAGATTAGGTTGTGGGGTCAGTTTAGTTTGATGGACCGCTCACTAAAACCTTGACAGATGTTGAGTAGAGTAAGTATCCTGTCTAGTGCAACACTGATTATTTTCACAGTTGACCTTCTGTAAGAAGCATTAGTCCTGTGGCTCCAGCTGAGCGGCCTGGCCCTGCTCTTGACTTGGACTGCGTGTGCTCACTGTGCTGCTGGTTATCTGCGCTAATAACTTCAATTTGCGGTCACGCCCTTTCCATACCTTATCCAGTCCAGTTTCAAACTGTACCATGCTTTCTCAATTAGCCTGTTCGCAGCTATGGTCGTAGACACTTATCAGCGCTAGAATTTTTAATTTTCTCCGCTTTTCCGGGGCAAAGGGGTGTCTTAGTTAATTTAGAAACCGATGTGCAGAAAAAATACGACATGAATTGCTGCACATGTGTATTTGAAATTAAAAACATAACCTTAATGTTATTATTCTTACTTACTGGTGCATGATAAGGTTTTGTTAATTGTATTATAAGATAAAGCTACAATTAGGTTTTTTTTTTTTCTTCAGTAAGTATGAGCAGTAAAAATAAAAGGATGTTGATTTCGGCTTATACATTTTATCTGATTGTGTTAAAAAATATTGGAAATCACTGTCACGTCCTTTTTACGAAGGTGATCAGTGAAAAAAAAAAAAAAACAGCACCGCTACCAGACGTACGACGTAGTATAGTAAGCGCCGTTAGGAAGACTGGTATTTATCACTATGGAGATATTTTACTTCTAATAAACCCTTGCCACAGCATTTGCAGCTGACAATACCATCAGTACGGGTGGTTTTCCCCCGAGCTGCCCGGTTTCCACCCACACTCATGTACTGACTGTGACTCTATTTTCACCACTATTACAACAGCAAGCTCGGACGAATTCTAAAATGTACAAGGAACTGCCTCGTGTAGGTCATTAACTGGCCTCTTGCAGTCTCCTCATTTCTTATGTTCTTATGTTCAAGTCACCTGTGACATCATGATCAAGATACACTGGGTGACTCGTTCAACTTCTCGTTGACTCCCAACCCAAGTCCAAGTCCAAGTCCAAACACGTGTGCACGGCCGGTCATATTCTGAAGGCAAGGGTGGCTGCAGGAACCACTATCAATACCTACACCATTCCTTAGTGTCCTGCAGAAGGCCAGCAAGCAAGGCAAAGGGTTCAAATATAGATAAATGTCAAGTGTTGTACACTGGACTGTGAGAGGTAAGGTGTAAATAATTGCAAATAATGTTAAGGAAATTTCAAATGAAGTCAAATGGAGTGATCGGTGTCCACAGGCGTTATTAGTTACCTTTTCTGTATTATTTATAGGTCATTAGGTAAATGTTCAGAACAATGCCTCCAAACCGATCTCAACTTTTGACTCATTGGACACTAAATATATGAGTAGAGTTACCGTAGTGGGTGTTCAATTAGCCTGTTCGCAGTGAGCATCTTGATACCAGACAGCGCCAGATTTTGTAATTTTTGCCGGTATATAAATACTCTTTGGGGTAAGTTTTACAAGCTTACACAAGTGTATTATTGCACGTTAATGCGTCTGAAATTTAAATCAATTAATCTCATGATGTCTGACGGCATATGACATCGTTTGAGCCTCTATTCATAATTTCAGATTATATTCTTAAAACAGCTTATATTTGTATCAAGGCAAGCAATTTGTCATTTTCTACTGACCTCAATGGGCGTATACCGATACATACTTTCATTTGAATGTACCAAACAATAGGCAAATCCATATAATGTATAGAAAATATAATTTTGTGTCGCACTTAATTTTTTCCAGTACGATAACTATATCCTCGGCTACTGGTGGCAAACCACAACAAACACTAGCAGGCTACTTAGAGCAACTCCTGATGGTATTGTCAGCTGCAAATGCTGTGGCAAGGGTTTATTAGAAGTAAAATATCTCCACAGTGATAAATACCAGTCTTCCTAACGGCGCTTACTATACTACGTCGTACGTCTGGTAGCGGTGCTGTTTTTTTTTTTTTCACTGATCACCTTCGTAAAAAGGACGTGACAGTGATTTCCAATATTTTTTAACACAATCAGATAAAATGTATAAACCGAAATCAACATCCTTTTATTTTTACTGCTCATACTTAGTGAAGAAAAAAAAAAAAACCTAATTGTAGCTTTATCTTATAATACAATTAACAAAACCTTATCATGCACCAGTAAGTAAGAATAATAACATTAAGGTTATGTTTTTAATTTCAAATACACATGTGCAGCAATTCATGTCGTATTTTTTCTGCACATCGGTTTCTAAATTAACTAAGACACCCCTTTGCCCCGGAAAAGCGGAGAAAATTAAAAATTCTAGCGCTGATAGGTGTCTACGACCATAGCTGCGAACAGGCTAATTGAGAAAGCATGGTACAGTTTGAAACTGGACTGGATAAGCTATGGAAAGGGCGTGACCGCAAATTGAAGTTATTAGCGCAGATAACCAGCAGCACAGTGAGCACACGCAGCCCAAGTCAAGAGCAGGGCCAGGCCGCTCAGCTGGAGCCACAGGACTAATGCTTCTTACAGAAGGTCAACTGTGAAAATAATCAGTGTTGTACTAGACAGGATACTTACTCTACTCAACATCTGTCAAGGTTTTAGTGAGCGATCCATCAAACTAAACTGACCCCACAACCTAATCTAACCTAACCTAACCGGGTTCATCTGCATAACTACTGCTCGGACGAAATCGATATAAATATGAAGTTCTACATACTATACACAATGGACTCAACACATCTGTGAAGGTTTGAGGCGGTGGGCGTTATTGTGCAGATTAACCCTTCATTATATTGTACAGTACAGTTGTTATCTATTTACGGAAACCAATTGACATTTATGTTTAAGTATTATTACATAATTAGGTATTATTTTACATCTTCACCTGAATGCTCTAAATAATTCAGGGTTATATTTTTACATTACCTGATGAATTCTGAGAAGGTTTTCTTAATTACATTTAACTGAGGTCAGTTTAGGTTAGAGAAATGATAATAATCTTTTTCTAGATAAATTGGATGCTCTTTAAAATGGAGATACATAGTTAATTAGGTTAGAGAAATAATAATAACATTTTTCTAGATAAATTGGATGCTCTTTAAAATGGAGATACATAGTTAATTAGGTTAGAGAAATAATAATAACCTTTTTCTAGATAAATAGGATGCTCTTTAAAATGGAGATACATAGTTAATTAGGTTAGAGAAATAATAATAACCTTTTTCTGGGATGAATTAGATGTTCTTTAAAATGGAGATACATAGTTAGGTTAATTAAATAATAATAACCTTTTTTTTACCAATAAATTGGATGTCCTTCCTTATTCTTTGCAGAAACTTTTAAAAATGTAACTTTAAAAAACTGTTGTCACTAAGTATCTACATTTTAATGGGATAACATTGTTATGTAAATATCAATGTAAATGTTGTGTAATAATGTTACATACATTTTTTAAAACTTAATCTAACTTTTCCTAAGCTAACCTAAATAAACCTATCCTCGTAAGTTCAATGATTGGGTAATAATGTAATGATACTTAATAATACATATATAGTCAATGGTTATTGTTCTGCAGGAGTCAGTAATCTTTTTCAGAGACGTTCACATCCTTGCATTTGATTTCTAATGGAGTTTTTTGGGAAAAAAGAGCATTTTTTATGATGTTTAAAATATTCCGTGACTTTAACAATTTTAACATAAACAACTATGTAACTACCAATCACACAAGCACCACTCGTAACAATGGCTTCAAGATCATTGGTAAGTGTTTAAGATCAAATGAAAGGAAGCACTTTTTCTTTGATGGTGTTACGTCTCCCACTGCTCCTTACACTTGGCTAGATTCCTTGCCCATGGAGCTAGAGAGCTGCCAAAGCCTCAGGGAGAAGCATGTAACAAAACACTTGCGCCACAGGTTCATGTGTGGTACTCGGTAGGAGGGCAGTTTCCACTGATAAGTCACATCCAGTCTCGCTGTCCAGTCTAGTACAGTTTTATGCACACACCATTGTCTTCACCCCTTAAGTTCAACCAGCTAATTCACTACCAGGTTTACACTTGTAAATGTGGTGGAAACTCCCACAACCTAATTGTTACCGATCAGTACTTTTTGCAACGTTCCGTCCATCACCCAAAACTACAGACCGTTGCACCTAAACAAACAAACTCATGAGGGAATGTCTTGCCAGCTTACATTCTACTAAACACTGCTATTCATTCTACTATCCATTATGTTTTAACAGTCATCCAATTACAGTATACTGTAGTGCAACATTAACTATTATCTGAGTACAGTAATAACAATTAGTGCAACATTAATTATTACCGTTATCTGAGTACAGTAAAAACAATTAGTGCAACATTAATTATTCCCATTATCTGAGTACAGTAATAACAATTAGTGCAACATTAATTATTCCTATTATCTGAGTACAGTAATAACAATTAGTGCAACATTAATTATTACCGTTATCTGAGTACAGTAATAACAATTAGTGCAACATTAATTATTCCCATTATCTGAGTACAGTAATATCAATAAGTGCAACATTAATTATTCCCCTTATCTGAGTACAGTAAAATTCGTTCACTGAGTCAAAACTTGAATGCCAGCCAAGCACAGGTTACAAAACGATGCATGTTTGAATATTCCCAAACTTTGGGTTGTGTTTGCAAACACTAAGATTAAGGTGTTTTCCCAGGTTTTAGCATGCATAGCCTCGTGTGGACATGTAGTGTAAATAAGATAGTAGTGAACACTATTAATTGTAGCACTTTACTGTCACATCATTATAAGATTGACACATTGGCCCTTACATAAGCCTGCTTGTTTACAAGGTTACCATTCTGTCGTACGCACCGGCACCCGTCATTGTACAGGTAAACATGGCACTCCCCGAGGTAATTGTTTTAAGGAGCTGGATCTGTATTCCATCCTGGGGTGCCTGTTGCATGCTCATCTAATTGAATATTGGAACATTTTCACTGAGTGTGGCATTACACCTGAAGATATATCCAGTTTGGTTTAGGTGAGATGGAAAGTTGTGTTTCTTCTTCCGTGCTGAGTTACAACAATTGGTCCTGGTTGTTAGAGGACAAAGCTGGTCATGTAGATGAGAAATGATGAAGGAGCTAGAAAGGTGGAGGGAGTGTAAGCCTTACCCAGTGTGGCGTGAGTGAGGCAGGAAGCAGGGTGTTGACCCTGCAGGCAGGGACAGTGTGTCAAGGCAGTGCATGGCTCTGTGTGTCTTGACTGTCACCATTGTTGCAGGTGCAGAGGCCAGAGTCCAAGCCGGGTGACCCGCTCGGCACCAACCAGACCTGCTCCGGCTTCCCCGAGGGTTCCTGCAGAACCGGCCGTCATGTGTGCTGCCGGGAGCGGTCTGCAGTGGAGGCAGTGAGGCCGGGCAGCAGCATGAGTAGCCGGGAGCAGCAGGATCAGTCTGCATCGGGTGTGGGGAGCAGCAGGTGTGATGGCAAGAATCACCTCGAGGCAGGCAGCTCTGTCCACAGAGGAGAGAGAAAGTTTGAGTGCAAGCAGTGTGCTAAAACTTTTAAATTAAAGGCTGATCTTAACAAACACAGCCTGACACACAGTGGTGTTAAAGATTATGAATGTAAACAAGGTGGGAAAAGATTTACCCAAAAGTCTTCCCTCACCACACACAACCTGACACACAGTGATGTTAAAGATTAAGAATGTAAACAATGTGCGAAAAGATTTAGCTTAAAGTCTTACCTCACCCAACACACCATGACACGCAGTGATGTTAAAAATTATGAATGTAAACAATGTGGGAAAAGATTTATCAGAAGGTCTACCCTTACCAAACACACCCTGATACACAGTGGTGTTAAAGATTAAGAATGTCAACAATGTGGGAAAAGATTTACCTATAAGTCTCACCTCACCACACACACCCTCACACACAGTGCCGTAGTGATGGGCGCTCGTGAACGAATTGGTTCATAGAGCCGACTCTTCCAGATGAACGAGAAGAGCCGGATCTTTCTCGAGAGCCGTTAGAGAGCTGTTTGAGAGCCGTTTATGCTTAAGATTCCAATATTTCCACGCACACACACACACGCACACATA
>JAXIVD010002894.1:30000-52291 GCA_036785275.1 Cancer borealis
CCCGAGCCAGTCCTGTACGTGGCATTAGTGAACAGCCATGCCTAGGTGAAGATCGGCCTGTTAGTCCTGTTAGTGAGCATAGTAGTACAGGACGATTACACTTTGCTCAGGAAGTTCCTGAACAGCCCCTGCAGCATATAATGGGCCGTATTAGTTCTTGTGAGAACGTAATGGGTTCCAGGAGAGTGAGCCCAGCTGCCAGTGTTGCTGACAATCTCCAGTCAGTCCGAATGGCGGAGGAATTAAGATTCCAATTAGAAATAAAGAGGATGGAGATAGAAGCTGCGAACGAAGCAAGAAGAGTGGAATTAGAAGCTGAAGAGAGGAGAGAGGCTAGAAGATTGGAATTAGAATCAGAAGAGAGGAGAGAAGCGAGAAGGTTAGACCTGGAAGTCAGAAGGTTGGAGCTGGAGAAGCACAGAGAATTTGAGTGGGAAAGATTCAGACTTGGGGCCAACTCAACTCATAAGGGAGGAGAAGGAGAGAACTCAGTTGAGCGCCAAATGATAAGGAGCCTGCAGCTCATTCCTGACTTTGACGAGCAGAAGGTTGCAGAATGGTTTAGGAGGTTTGAGAAGAAGGCGGCTGAGTTTGGTTGGCCAGAAGGAAGATGGGTTGGCCTAGTGCCAATAAGCTAAAAGGCAGAGCATTGGAGGCCTACGACAATATGTCGGTGGAAGACCTAGAAAGCTATGAGGACTTTAAGGCTAATATATTGAGGGCTTACGAGCTGCGTCCCGAAGCCTATCGCCTAAGGTTCCGAGGTGGAAGGAAAAGACCTGGTGATTTTTACCTCGAGTGTGCCCGCCACTTAGAGCAGGCATTTAAGAGATGGATTATGAGTGAGGGAGTGGATACTCTCCGCGGCTTGGAGGAGTTAATGGTCATGGAGCAGTTCGTTAATGCTGCTGATAAGGAACTGGTGCCTCTCCTCAGGGAGAAGCGTTTTAAGACGCTGAAGGAGGCTGCTACCTGAGCTGACGACCATGTGTTAGCCCATCGCTCGGAGCCTCGTGCTGGCGGTGGATTTAAGGAGGGAGGACCACGAGGGCCAGGGGGCGGTGGTAGTGCTGATTCTGGTGCTCCACGTTCCCCTCCCCGCAGTCACGGCTTTGGTAATAAGAGCGGGTTCGGTAAATCTCAATCCCCCGCTGCCCCTTCAGGGCCAAAGGGAGGGTCAGGAGGAAAAATGACCTTTAGTACTCCCATGTATGATAACCAGTCCACGTGCTATAACTGCCATGCCAAGGGGCATTTTAGATCTCAATGCCCAAAACTTGTGACAGCGGGCCCCTCTAAGACACCCCAGAAACCATTTGCCTTGCTGGTGTGGCCTGACCAGGGTCGTGAGGAGAGACTGCTCGCTCCTAATGCTCATGAAGGAAAGAAGGCTTTTGATGGGCCTGTGTTGGATTGTGAGGAGGGGGTTCAGGTGGTTTCACCTGTTTCCCCCCCTGTTGTTGCTTCTGTGACTCCAGCTGACTCGGAGCTGGACTGGTGTCGCCCATTTCTGTGTGGGGGCACTGTCGAAATTGACGGGAGCGAGTATCCTGTCACTGTCTTGGGAGACACTGGCGCACAACAGTCCGTGTGCTGAAATGTCACCGGGACTAAGGTGACTTCTTCAAAGGCAGTGTTGTGTAGGGGCCTCAACGCTGTCGAGAAGTTTGTGGCGGCTGAGGTGAAGCTGTCGTGTCCACTGATCACCACTTCGGCTCAAGTGGCAGTGGCGGAACAACTGCCTGTGGCAGGTGTTGATTTCCTGCTAGGGAATGACCTAGCAGGAGGGAGAGTTTGGGTGCCCACCCCTACGGGAGGTGAGGTCTCTGAGGTGTCGGGGCATAGTGTGCCCGACCCTGTTGCTGTTGTCACCCGGTCGCAGACCGAGAGGGTGATGCAGGCTGTTGCTCCTGGGGCCGACTGCGACAGAGCCGGGCTACCGGAAGAGGAGAACAGTGGTGAGGAAGAAGCTGCCGCTCCTGGGGCCGACTGCAAGGAGGCAGAGTCACCGGTGTTGGAGGGCAGTGAGGAGGAAGTTGTTGGGGTTGTCACCCGGTCTCAGGCTAGACGGGTGGAACCGGCTGCTACTCTAGGGGCTGACTGCGACATAGCAGGGTCACCGTCAAACGAGAGCAGTGTTTGTCAACTGGATGAGCCAGAGCCGGGCTCTCCAGTGAGTCAAGGTATGGGGGCTGACTGTCGCGGTGCAGAGCCACCCACAGAAGCACCTGACTCGGCAGAGGTTGTCGCCGGAGGTGAGGAAGGAGTGTTGAGGACAGAGGAGTCTTGTGTTGGCATTCCTCACTCTGCGGGGCACCTCGGAGGAAGCACCCACGCGGTGGTGTTTCCTGGTTGTGAGGCTGTGGGTCTCGGGACTCCGTCCGGGCCCCAGCCTGGTAGGTTGGACAGTTTGTTGGGGGTCACCTCCGAGGGAGGGGAAACTTCCAACTCTGCGGGGGAGTTGGAGACTCCCACCCCTGCGGAGTGTACCGGAGACAGGGAACAGGCTGTTCCCTTGTCTGGTGACTGTCTGACGGGTGAGGCCCACCTGGAGGGCCCACCCATTTTGGCCGATGAGGAAGTGGTGGATGAGTCCACACCACGCCTCAGGCCCCGGGACAGAACCAGGGAAGTGTCGGTACCGCCCCTTCCGACAGATCCTGTGGTCCCGTCCGACCTTACTTGTATTGAGCCGGCGTTGCTCATCAAGGGACAGAAAGGGGACCCGGAATTGGCCCCTTGTTTTGCTAAGGTAGAAAAGGAGATAAGGGGAGTAGAGGAGTTTCTGTTGCAGAAAGGGGTGTTACACCGCAGGTCGAGGGAGAGTGATGGAAGCGAAGTATTACAGGTGGTAGTGCCTCAGGATTTGAGGGAGGCCCTGGTGCTGTTAGCACATGAGGGAACTATGGCTGGACACCTGGGTGTCCACAAAACTCTCGCCCGACTGCGGGGCAATTTCTGGTGGCCTGGTATGGCCAGAGAGATTACAGAGTTGCTAAGGAGTTGTCACACCTGTCAGATGGTGGGCAAACTCAACCAAAATCCCCCTGTTGCACCCCTGCACCCTATTCCCGCTGTGGATCCTCCTTTTACCCGGGTCCTGATTGACATGGTGGGGCCCCTCCCTACTTCCAAGACCGGTCATAAGTACTTGTTGACCATTATGGATGTAACGACCCGGTACACAGAAGCTATACCAGTGAGGAGTACCCACGCACGAGTTGTGCTTAAGGCCCTCCTCAACTTCTTTACCCATTTTGGTCTGCCTCCCGAGATTCAGTCTGATCGAGGGACCAACTTCACCTTAAAGTTGTTCGCAAAGACTATGACCGAGTGGGGGATTAAGCACATTCTATCTAGTGCTTATCATCCCCAGTCGCAGGGAGCATTAGAGCGGCACCATCAGACGCTCAAAACTATGCTCCCGGCGTTCTGCTTGGAACGAGAGAAGGACTGGGACGAGGCGGTTCCCTATGTTTTGTTTGCTGTGAGGGAAGCTCCTACTGAGTCCTTAGGGTTTTCCCCCAATCAGTTGGTGTTTGGGCACCGGGTGCGCGGTCCGTTGGATTTAGTACGGGAAGCCTGGTGTGCTCCCCACTCGGACCGCCCCGAGTCACTCTTGAAGAGCGTGTTAAGGACTCGGGAAAGACTGCTGAACGCGCTAGAGGTGGCTCAACACCATCTCGGAGCAGCCCAGAAGAAGATGAAGGGATACTACGACCAGAAGGCCAAGTATCGCAGTTTTGCACCAGGGGAGGAGGTGTTGGTGTTGCTTCCTCTACAAGGACAGCCGCTCACGGCCCGTTACTGTGGCCCTTATGTGGTTGAGAAGAAGGTGGAGGATTTAGACTACATGATGGCCACTCCTGATCGGCGTAAGAGGGCTCAGCTTTGCCATGTAAATATGCTGAAGCCCTACTTCCGTAGAAAGAACCCAGAGGGTTGTTTTAGTTCTGCCAAGAAGGAGGCATCTTTAGTTTTATTTTTCTGCCGTGCAGAGGAGGCCACCGAGGTACTGGGTTCAAAACCTGTAATCCCCGCGGAGCATTGGGAGCAGAACAGTGCGCTGCTCCTTGTAGAAAAGTTGCAACACCTGGGAGAGGTGCAGAAGCAGGAGATGCTTCGGCGGTTGGGAAGGTACCCTTCTGTCTTTAACAATGTCCCAGGCAGAACAAGCCTGATTCAACATGACATTGATGTGGGGGAGTCCACTCCAGTTAAGCTGGCTCCATATAGAGTGAATCCCCAGAAGCAGCAGTTAGTGGAGAAGGAGTTGGAGTATATGTTGGAGCACGGCATGATTAAGAGGACGTATAGCCAGTGGAGTTCGCCTGTTACCCTTCAACCCAAGCCTGACGGTAAGGTCAGGTTTTGCATTGACTTTAGGAAGCTCAATACACTAACCAAGGCCGACACCTACCCGTTGCCCCGGATGGATGATTCAGTGGACCGTATTGGCGGGGCCACGTTTATCTCAAAGGTGGACTTGGTGAAGGGTTACTGGCAGGTTCCTCTCACGGACCGTGCTAAAGAGATAGCTAGTTTTGTGGCTAATAGGGCAGTCTATCAGTGCCAGGTGATGCCCTATGGACTTAAAAATGCCCAAGCCACGTTCCAACGTTTGATGGACCAGGTGGTGGATGGACTCCAGCACTGCGTCGTGTACATCGATGACGTGGTCATCTATGACACCTGTTGGTCGGACCACCTTGACAATGTGGAGGCACTGTTTGCACGACTCCAGGAGGCTGGGTTGGTGGTCAACCTGGACAAGTGTGACTTTGTTAAGGCTCGGGTCCAGTACTTGGGGTATGTGGTGGGCCACGGCTACATCACTCCTCCTGAAGCCAAAGTGGAGACGATCAGGCGGTTCCACGCACCGACCTTTCGCCGCGCTCTGCAGAGGTTCCTCGGGGTAGTAGGCTACTACCGCCGATTTGTGCCAGGGTATTCCACCTTGCTGGCATCTTTGACTGACCACTTGCAAAAGGGGAAGAAGTGGGTGTGGAGTGAGGCGTGTGAGAGCGCCTTCTCCCAAGTCAAAGACCTCTTGTGCGGTCAGCCAGTTTTACGGGCTCCGGATTTCACCAGGCCTTTTGCTTTGGCGGTCGATGCCAGCCAGGCCGGGGTGGGCGCAGTTCTCATGCAGCCCGACGAACACCAAGTGAATCACCCTGTCTGCTACTTCTCTAAGAAGTTTACTTCAGCCCAAAGGAACTACTCTGTTATTGAGCAAGAGTTACTGGCTATTCTTTCGGCTCTGCAGCACTTCGAAATCTATGTCCCGGCCTATGGTCCCCTAATCACCATCTATTCTGACCATAGTCCTTTGCAATTTTTAGACAAGTTTAAATTAAAAAATGTGCGACTCACTCGGTGGAGTTTACTCTTGCAGGAGTATAACCTAGAGGTCCACCACATTAAGGGGATAGATAATGTTGTGGCCGATTGTTTGTCGCGAGCCAGGGAATAACTCAGTCCGCTTAAAAATTTTATAAGTCCGTAAGACTTACTAAAATTGTTCCTTTAAGGGGGGGCGTGTTGCGGGCCCCACCACGCGGGAAGTGTTGGAGACGTGTATACGTGACGAGACGGGCTTACGCCTTTTGTTTGGAGACCACGTGTTGTCCAGCCAGGAGCTGGCGTGGTGGGAAGAGAGAGAGAGAGAGAGAGAGAGAGAGAGAGAGAGAGAGAGAGAGAGAGAGAGAGAGAGAGAGAGAGAGAGAGAGAGAGAGAGCGGGAACAGATGAGTTGCCAGCGAGTCTTGCTTAGTCTTTCACTTTAATTTCAGCTCTCTTCGTTCTCTTAATTTTCCTGATTTTCCTTCTTTCTTCTTTGTGTTGCCAGGTATCCTATCTTGTAGACAATTCTTTTCTGCTTCTTCTAAAATGCTTGTTATCTCTCTACGTTGCTTATGAGCGGAACAGTGATATTGTGAAAGAGAGTCTCATTAGGCTATGTGACCCGCATGTGGTGTGGGAAAGACGAGCCCGCCAGGAAGAACACCATATGGTAACACTGCGACAGAAGGAGGGGGTGTCTGTGCAGTGAGGAGTCAGTTCCCTCTAGCCAGCCACCAAGAACACATCATCGCTCGTTTCACTCTCCTCAATTTGGCATTATTCCGTGTGTAACCTCCTCATATTTAAGGGAAGGGGTTATACGATTGGCCTGTTAGTTCTGTTGTAATCTGTGTAGCTAGACAGTAAGGCCCTGTCTATACGAGGACCAGGTTACCGTGCCGAGAGTGAGAACGACAAGTGTGTGGTTGTATAATTACCATCTAGCTGGCGGTGAACTCCACCTAGGGTTTTGTCAGACTTTTTAATCTCGGGGAGTAGTTTCGGCGTTTTCTGCTTTGTCGGCGTTGTCTGGTTTGTCGGCGTTGTCTGCTTTTTCGGCGTTGTCTGCTTTGTCGGCGTTGTCTGCTTTTTCGGCGTTGTTTTCGTTGTCCTCATTGTGAGAGAGAGAGAGAGAGAGAGAGAGAGAGAGAGAGAGAGAGAGAGAGAGAGAGAGAGAGAGAGAGAGAGAGAGAGAGAGAGCCTATCATCTGGGACCTCTTGTGTGATAACACAGACGAGGAGTAATCCCGTCTTAGTGTTAATTAATTACGACTCATATAACGCACTGTACGGAGTTCCCTCGCGGGAGGCTACTTTGCAGGGTGTTATTAGAGTCGAGAGGAGTTATTATTCAACCAGAAGTGGGTGGAAAGATACCTTGTGGGCCGTATTCTGGTTGGAGCGATAGCTCCTTGTCTAGGCACTGTTATCTCGTGCTCGCTGTAAGTCTCTTTAGAATGTAAGGAGGAGAAGGTGTTTACGACTGGGAGATTCCTTGTTCTTTGGAGGGTTAAAAGAACTGGCGATCTCTTAACGTTAACGGGGTGGCTGTAGTTGCTGTGTTTGGGGGCTAAGAGTGCACAGGTTCTTTAACCAGGCACATCTTGTTTATAGCCTATTGTCCAGCCACCGGCGTGTGACCCTCGGAGTGACTAGTCCTACGGTATAGTCGACTTTCCTTGTCCTTTGGTGGGTTAAAAGGACGTATAAACATCAACATTACAGTTCGTACACGCCCGTAACGTGGTTGTGACTGGGTTGTTCATAAGTGGACACCCGGCACTAGGGCATAAGAACCGTGTCCTTACGGTGTGACCGTAACAATATATATATATATATATATATATATATATATATATATATATATATATATATATATATATATATATATATATATATAATTTTAACTTTATCTTTAATAACGTTTATAGGTATTATTACTAATTCAGAGAAATTTTTTGGTTGTCTGAACTTATCTGCAGTGTGAATGCACTGCAAGTCTGAAACGAATGAAACTGTGAAACAGGTTGTTTAGGTGAAGTGAGTATAAAGTAATTAATGTATTTTATGATTGGTATTAATTAAGGTAATTTTTTAAGGGTTTTTCACCTTTTAAATCAAGTGTACGTATTATTAAAGTAATCTAGTCTATGATATGGTATACATTTGGTTTAAATTAAAATAAACGTTTTTTGAAATCTTTTTCATCTTTCCTTAAATCAGTAGGTAATGAAAGCTAACTAGCCAAGTTATCCTGAGAAATTCCTTCTAAATTATAAAGATTATAAACAGAATATGTCGAACTACTTCAAAAAATGTATTTGAGAGCCGAAAGAGCCGTTTGGGAGCCGGAAGAGCCGGCTCTTTTGAGTGAACGAGAACGAAAGACTCGATTCGCTGAAAAGAGCCGGAACGCCCATCACTACACAGTGGTGTTAAAGATTATGAATGTAAACAATGTGGGAAAAGATTTACACAAAATTCTACCCTCACCCAACACACCCTGACACACAGTGGTGTTAAAGAATATGAATGTGATGAATGTGGGAAAAGATCTACCCTAAAGTATTTCCTCACCCAACACAGCCTGACATACAGTGTTGTTAAAAAACTTGAATGTAAACAATGTGGGAAAAGATTTATCCGTAAGAAGAGCCTAACCCAACACACCCTGACACATAGTGGTGTTAAGGATTGTGAATGTAAACAATGTGGACAAAGGTTTACTCATAGGTCTACCCTCACCCAACACACCCTGATACACAGTGGTGTTAAAGATTATGAATGTAAACAATGTGGGAAAAGATTTACCTCAAAGTCTTACCTCACCATTCACACCCTGATACACAGTGGTGTTAAAGATTATGAATGTAAACAATGTGGGAAAAAGATTTACCTTAAAGTCTTACCTCAACTCACACACCCTGACACGCAGTTGTGTTAAAGATTAAGAATGTGATGAATGTGGGAAAATATTTGCTAACATATCTCACTTCAATGAACACATCTTGAGACACACTGGCGTTAGGGAGTTCAAGTATGATGTTTGTGGGAAGTGTTTCAAGACAAAAGATGATATTTGCCGCCACATGCGGATCCACTTTTGAAATGGTGTTGTTATGTAATCATTATACTACTACTATTCATAAAATTATATTGTACTAACTATTTTTTGTAAATGAAATGTTAGATGATTAAAGTAATAAATAAATAAATAAAGATGTTTTTGTGTTGGGAAAGAGATAATACTAATAGTAATTTATTGGCAGTATTGTTATAATTCAGTATTAGGAAATACATGGTGTTATATTGCAGGGTTGATGAACAAATGTTCTATTACAAGCCTGTATCATTATCTCTTGGTTTAGTTTCATGGATTTGTGTCCTCCCCCTTGTCCTCCTCCACTCAGAGTTATCCCTTTCAGAAACAACCCGACAAGCAGGATCACCTTATAGGTAATGTGTCACGGTGTCACAGTGCCACATACCCTGAGTTGAGGCTGGCGGGCTATGGTGGTAATGGGCCTTGATTCAAGACTATGCTGTGATGTGAGTAGAGAAACACATCGAGCCATATTGTAGGTTAGGGTAAATTAGATTAGATCTGGGAAAATTTTCCTAAATCTAGGGAAATTCCCCTAGATTTTTCAAAGGCCATATATCACTCACATATACCTCCCCCTCCCCTATACCCCCGATTCCCCAAGGTCCCCCAAGCTTGTTGGGGTGGTTGATGGGATGTAGGTAGAGATAGGGAATATTGGCATAAAGTATAAATTAATCCTTTTATCTTATGTTGTTTATCAAACATGAATCTTACAGAGCGTTGGTCAGTTTTAATGGTGAAATGTCTTCCAGTCAAGTAGTGTCTCCAATGGCGGACACTTTCAATAATAGCTTGAGCCTCTTTTTCAACAGCAGCATGACGTCTCTCGGGTCCCTGAAGAGTTCGCGAGAAAAAGGCAACCGTACGTCCAGCCTGAGTAAGGACGGCGGCAATAGCAGTATCCGAGGCGTCAGTTTCCACTTCAAAAGGCAGTGATTCATCGATTGCCTTAACCACAGATGATTCTATGTCCTTCTTGAGTTGTTGGAATGCCTTTTCTGCCTCTTCAGTCACTGGGAAGGTAGTGGTGTTACTCAGGGGACGAATTTTGTCAGAGAAATCATATATCCAATGCGAATAATAAGCAAAAAGCCCAAGAGCACGACGGAGTGATTTCATATCCATCGGCAAGGGTAGGTCACGAAGAGGTCGTAGTCGCTCAGGATCGGGACGAATTAGACCTTCTTCGACCACATAGCCTAGAATGCTGAGACTTCGGGTTGAAAATGTGCACTTGTCTTCATTGTAGCTCATGTTTCTCCTCGCAGCAGTTTCACGGAATTTGGTGAGATTGTCATCATGTTCTTGTTGCGTCATTCCACAGATGGTGACATCATCTAAATAGGCGTAGGTACCAACAAGTCCTTCCTCCTTAATCAGCGAATCCATAATTCTTTGGAAACAAGCAACTCCATTAGTGACTCCGAATGGGATTCTTGCAAAATGGTAAAGTTTGCCTCCTGCTTCAAAAGCTGTATACGGCTTGTCTGTATCTTTGATGGCCACCTGATGATAAGCACTGCGCAGATCAATGGTACTAAAAACTCTATACTGTGCTATCTTATTCACAGTTTCATCAATACGAGGGAGGGGTAACTATCAAGGAGTGTAAACTTATTGATGGTTTCAGAATAGTCTATGGCCAGCCGCTTCTTGCGGGACACCCCTTTCACGACAACCACTTGGGCACGACACGGAGAGTTGCTTGGTTTGATGATTCCTTCCTTCAATAACCTTTGTACTTCGTTTTCTATAAATTCATGATCTTCAGTGGAGTAGCGCCGAGATTTGGCTGCCACAGGATGACAATCAGCTGTAAGATTAGCAAACAACTCTGGAGGATCAATCTTTAGCACACCGAGTCCACAAATAACGAGCGGAGACAAATCACCACCGTAGTTCAACTGCACACTTTCATGGAGTTTCTGAAAATCTTGGCCAAGAATTACATCAGAACACAGTTTCGGGAGCACAGTCAGACGTACACTTTCATAATCTCGGCCGTTCACTTTAATGTTAACCTTGCAAACTCCAGACGTGTGAGCAGAAAGAGATGTGGAAGCCATGGTCACTGCACTTTGAGATTGTTGCACATTTAATGAGTGGCGTTTAACTAGATCTGGATGAATGAAACTCCTTGAACTACCACTGTCAATGAGGCCATCAGCTTCGATTCTGCTGATCGAAACTCTAGCAACTGCCTTTGACAAGACACTATGAGTAGCAGCACTAGTTATGGTAGCAAGCACAGCGCCATTGTTAGGAGTCACAGAAGTACTTACACTGGAGCTTCGGCACACTTTCGAGAAGTGACCTTTCTTCTGGCACTTATGACACACCACTTCTCAAGCAGGGCACTTTGAACGTGGATGCCGTAGAAGGCCACAAAAGAAACACTTTGCTTTTGTAGCACTTTCTACGGCATCCACGTTCAAAGTCTCCTGCTCGAGAAGCGGTGTGTCATAAGTGCCAGAAGAAGGGTCACTTCTCGAAAGTGTGCCGAAGCTAGTAGAGAAACACATCGAGCCATATTGTAGGCTTGATGTGTTTCTCTACTCACATTATTTTAATAGACATAAAACAGAACGTAGGGTACTGAAATGGCCTAATAGAAGACGCGTTGAGAGGCAGCCATGCCAGCCTGGCCGAGTAGTGCGAGCAGCGATCAAGGAATGAGGCAGCACTCACGTCGCGGCTCACACGTCGACTCGGAATACCGGCGCAGTGGTGCCGAGCCTACCTTAATAATCCAATAACCATCTACTTAACAATAGTTTACTAATGAGGGTAATACCAGCGATAGTTCCTATTTATTACCACATGGTGGTAATGGATCTTGATTCAGGACTATGGTGGTAATGGGTCTTGATTCAGGACTATGGTGGTAATGGGCCTTTATTCAGGACTATGGTGGTAATGGGCCTTGATTCAAGACTATGGTGGTAATGGGCCTTGATTCAGGACTATGGTGGTAATGGGTCTTGATTCAGGACTATGGTGGTAATGGGTCTTGATTCAGGACTATGGTGGTAATGGGTCTTGATTCAGGACTATGGTGGTAATGGGTCTTGATTCAGGACTATGGTGGTAATGGGCCTTTATTCAGGACTATGGTGGTAATGGGCCTTCATTCAGGACTATGGTGATAATGGGCCTTTATTCAGGACTATGGTGATAATGGGTCTTGATTCAGGACTATGATGTTAATGGGTCTTGATTCAGGACTATGGTGGTAATGGGCCTTGATTCAGGACTATGATGCTAATGGGTCTTGATTCAGGACTATGGTGGTAATGGGTCTTGATTCAGGACTATGGTGGTAATGGGTCTTGATTCAGGACTATGGTGGTAATGGGTCTTGATTCAGGACTATGGTGGTAATGGGTCTTGATTCAGGACTATGATGGTAATGGGCCTTGATTCAGGACTATGGTGGTAATGGGCCTTGATTTAGGACTATGGTGGTAATGGGCCTTGATTCAGGGCTATGGCGGTAATGGGTCTTGATTCAGGACTATGGTGATAATGGGCATTGATTCAGGACTATGGTGGTAATGGGCCTTGATTCAGGACTATGGTGGTAATAGGCCTTGATTCAGGACTATGGTGGTAATGGGCCTTGATTCAGGACTATGGTGATAATGGGTCTTGATTCAGGACTATGGTGGTAATGGGCCTTAATTCAGGACTATGGTGGTAATGGGCCTTGATTCAGGACTATGATGGTAATGGGTCTTGATTCAGGACTATAGTGGTAATGGGCCTTGATTTAGGACTATGGTGGTAATGGGTCTTGATTCAGGACTATGATGGTAATGGGTCTTGATTCAGGACTATGGTGGTAATGAGCCTTGATTCAGGACTATGGTGGTAATGGGTCTTGATTCAGGACTATGGTGGTAATGGGTCTTGATTCAGGACTATGATGGTAATGGGTCTTGATTCAGAACTATGGTGGTAATGGGTCTTGATTCAGGACTATGATGGTAATGGGTCTTGATTCAGGACTATGGTGGTAATGAGCCTTGATTTAGGACTATGGTGGTAATGGGTCTTGATTCAGGACTATGGTGGTAATGGGTCTTGATTCAGGACTATGATGGTAATGGGTCTTGATTCAGGACTATGATGGTAATGGGTCTTGATTCAGGACTATGGTGGTAATGAGCCTTGATTCAGGACTATGGTGGTAATGGGTCTTGATTCAGGACTATGGTGGTAAAGAGTCTTGATTCAGGACTATGGTGGTAATGGGCCTTGATTCAGGACTATGGTGGAAATGGGTCTTGATTCAGGACTATGGTGATAATGGGTCTTGATTCAGGACTATGGTGGTAATGGGCCTTGATTCAGGACTATGGTGGTAATGAGCCTTGATTCAGGACTATGGTGGTAATGGGTCTTGATTCAGGATTATGGTGGTAATGAGTCTTGATTCAGGACTATGATGGTAATGGGTCTTGATTCAGGACTATGGTGGTAATAGGTCTTGATTCAGGACTATGGTGGTAATGGGTCTTGATTCAGGACTATGTTGGTAATGGGTCTTGATTCAGGACTATGGTGGTAATGAGCCTTGATTCAGGACTATGGTGGTAATGGGCCTTGATTCAGGACTATGGTGGTAATGGGCCTTGATTCAGGACTATGTTGGGAATGGGTCTTGATTCAGGACTATGGTGGTAATGAGCCTTGATTCAGGACTATGGTGGTAATGGGCCTTGATTCAGGACTATGATGGTAATGGGTCTTGATTCAGGACTATGGTGGTAATGGGTCTTGATTCAGGACTATGGTGGTAATGGGCCTTGATTCAGGACTATGGTGGTAATGGGCCTTGATTCAGGACTATGGTGGTAATGGGCCTTGATTCAGGACTATGGTGGTAATGAGCCTTGATTCAGGACTATGGTGGTAATGGGTCTTGATTCAGGACTATGGTGGTAATGGGCCTTGATTCAGGACTATGGTGGTAATGGGCCTTGATTCAGGACTATGATGGTAATGGGTCTTGATTCAGGACTATGATGGTAATGGGTCTTGATTCAGGATTATGGTGGTAATGGGTCTTGATTCAGATCTATGGTGGTAATGGGTCTTGATTCAGGACTATGGTGGTAATGGCTCTTGATTCAGGACTATGGTGGTAATGGGTCTTGATTCAGAACTATGGTGGTAATGGGTCTTGATTCAGGACTATGGTCGTAATGGGTCTTGATTCAGGACTATGGTGGTAATGGGTCTTGATTCAGGACTATGGTGGTAATGAGCCTTGATTCAGGACTATGGTGGTAATGGGTCTTGATTCAGGACTATGGTGGTAATGGGTCTTGATTCAGGACTATGGTGATAATGGGTCTTGATTCAGGACTATGGTGGTAATGGGCCTTGATTCAGGACTATGGTGGTAATGAGCCTTGATTCAGGACTATGGTGGTAATGGGTCTTGATTCAGGACTATGGTGGTAATGGGTCTTGATTCAGGACTATGGTCGTAATGGGTCTTGATTCAGGACTATGTTGGTAATGAGCCTTAATTCAGGATTATGGTGGTAATGGGCCTTGATTCAGGACTATGGTGGTAATGGGTCTTGATTCAGGACTATGGTGGTAATGGGTCTTGATTCAGGACTATGGTGGTAATGGGTCTTGATTCAGGACTATGGTGGTAATGAGCCTTGATTCAGGACTATGGTGGTAATGAGCCTTGATTCAGGACTATGGTGGTAATGGGCCTTGATTCAGAACTATGATGGTAATGGGTCTTGATTCAGGACTATGGTGGTAATGGGCCTTGATTCAGGACTATGGTGGTAATGGGTCTTGATTCAGGACTATGATGGTAATGGGTCTTGATTCAGGACTATGGTGGTAATGGGCCTTGATTCAGGACTATGATGGTAATGGGTCTTGATTCAGGACTATGGTGGTAATGGGCCTTGATTCAGGACTATGGTGGTAATGGGTCTTGATTCAGGACTATGGTGGTAATGGGTCTTGATTCAGGACTATGGTGGTAATGGGCCTTGATTTAGGACTATGGTGGTAATGGGTCTTGATTCAGGACTATGGTGGTAATGGGTCTTGATTCAGGACTATGGAGGTAATGGGCCTTGATTTAGGACTATGGTGGTAATGGGTCTTGATTCAGGACTATGATGGTAATGGGTCTTGATTCAGGACTATGGTGGTAATGAGCCTTGATTCAGGACTATGGTGGTAATGGGTCTTGATTCAGGACTATGGTGGTAATGGGTCTTGATTCAGGACTATGATGGTAATGGGTCTTGATTCAGGACTATGGTGGTAATGAGCCTTGATTCAGGACTATGTTGGTAATGAGTCTTGATTCAGGACTATGATGGTAATGGGCCTTGATTTAGGACTATGGTGGTAATGGGTCTTGATTCAGGACTATGATGGTAATGGGTCTTGATTCAGGACTATGGTGGTAATGAGCCTTGATTCAGGACTATGATGGTAATGGGTCTTGATTCAGGACTATGGTGGTAATGAGTCTTGATTCAGGACTATGATGGTAATGGGTCTTGATTCAGGACTATGGTGGTAATGAGCCTTGATTCAGGACTATGGTGGTAATGGGCCTTGATTCAGGACTATGGTGGTAATGAGCCTTGATTCAGGACTATGATGGTAATGGGCCTTGATTCAGGACTATGGTGGTAATGGCTCTTGATTCAGGACTATGGTGGTAATGGGTCTTGATTCAGGACTATGATGGTAATGGGTCTTGATTCAGGACTATGGTGGTAATGGGTCTTGATTCAGGACTATGATGGTAATGGGTCTTGATTCAGGACTATGGTGGTAATGGGTCTTGATTCAGGACTATGATGGTAATGGGTCTTGATTCAGGACTATGGTGGTAATGGGCCTTGATTCAGGACTATGATGGTAATGGGTCTTGATTCAGGACTATGGTGGTAATGAGTCTTGATTCAGGACTATGGTGGTAATGGGCCTTGATTCAGGACTATGGTGGTAATGGGTCTTGATTCAGGACTATGGTGATAATGGGTCTTGATTCAGGACTATGGTGGTAATGGGCCTTGATTCAGGACTATGGTGGTAATGAGCCTTGATTCAGGACAATGGTGGTAATGGGTCTTGATTCAGGACTATGGTGGTAATGAGTCTTGATTCAGGACTATGATGGTAATGGGTCTTGATTCAGGACTATGGTGGTAATGGGCCTTGATTCAGGACTATGGTGGTAATGGGCCTTGATTCAGGACTATGGTGGTAATGAGCCTTGATTCAGGACTATGGTGGTAATGGGTCTTGATTCAGGACTATGGTGGTAATGGGTCTTGATTCAGGACTATGGTGGTAATAGGCCTTGATTCAGGACTATGATGGTAATGGGTCTTGATTCAGGACTATGGTGGTAATGGGTCTTGATTCAGGATTATGGTGGTAATGGGTCTTGATTCAGAACTATGGTGGTAATGGGTCTTGATTCAGGACTATGGTGGTAATGGCTCTTGATTCAGGACTATGGTGGTAATGGGTCTTGATTCAGGATTATGGTGGTAATGGGTCTTGATTCAGAACTATGGTGGTAATGGGTCTTGATTCAGGACTATGGTGGTAATGGCTCTTGATTCAGGACTATGGTGGTAATGGGTCTTGATTCAGAACTATGGTGGTAATGGGTCTTGATTCAGGACTATGGTGGTAATGGGCCTTGATTCAGGACTATGGTGGTATTGAGCCTTGATTCAGGACTATGGTGGTAATGGGCCTTGATTCAGGACTATGGTGGTAATGGGTCTTGATTCAGGACTATGGTGGTAATGGGCCTTGATTCAGGACTATGGTGGTAATGAGCCTTGATTCAGGACTATGGTGGTAATGGGCCTTGATTCAGGACTATGGTGGTAATGAGCCTTGATTCAGGACAATGGTGGTAATGGGTCTTGATTCAGGACTATGGTGGTAATGGGTCTTGATTCAGGACTATGATGGTAATGGGCCTTGATTCAGGACTATGGTGGTAATGGGTCTTGATTCACGACTATGGTGGTAATGGGCCTTGATTCAGGACTATGGTGGTAATGAGCCTTGATTCAGGACTATGGTGGTAATGGGTCTTGATTCAGGACTATGGTGGTAATGGGTCTTGATTCAGGACTATGGTCGTAATGGGTCTTGATTCAGGACTATGGTGGTAATGGGTCTTGATTCAGGACTATGGTGGTAATGGGTCTTGATTCAGGACTATGGTGGTAATGGGCCTTGATTCAGGACTATGGTGGTAATGGGTCTTGATTCAGAACTATGGTGGTAATGGGTCTTGATTCAGGACTATGGTGGTAATAGGTCTTGATTCAGGACTATGGTGGTAATGGGTCTTGATTCAGGACTATGGTGGTAATGAGCCTTGATTCAGGACTATGGTGGTAATGGGCCTTGATTCAGGATTATGGTGGTATTGGGTCTTGATTCAGGACTATGGTGGTAATGGGTCTTGATTCAGGACTATGGTGGTAATGGGCCTTGATTCAGGACTATGGTGGTAATGAGCCTTGATTCAGGACTATGGTGGTAATGGGCCTTGATTCAGGACTATGGTGGTAATGGATCTTGATTCAGGACTATGGTGGTAATGGGTCTTGATTCAGGATTATGGTGGTAATGGGTCTTGATTCAGGACTATGGTGGTAATGGGTCTTGATTCAGGACTATGGTGGTAATGGGTCTTGATTCAGGACTATGGTGGTAATGAGCCTTGATTCAGGACTATGGTGGTAATGGGCCTTGATTCAGGACTATGGTGGTAATGGGTCTTGATTCAGGACTATGGTGGTAATGGGTCTTGATTCAGGACTATGGTGGTAATGGGCCTTGATTCAGGACTATGGTGGTAATGAGCCTTGATTCAGGACTATGGTAGTAATGGGCCTTGATTCAGGACTATGGTGGTAATGGGTCTTGATTCAGGACTATGGTGGTAATGGGTCTTGATTCAGGATTATGGTGGTAATGGGTCTTGATTCAGGACTATGGTGGTAATGGGTCTTGATTCAGGACTATGGTGGTAATGGGTCTTGATTCAGGACTATGGTGGTAATGAGCCTTGATTCAGGACTATGGTGGTAATGGGCCTTGATTCAGGACTATGGTCGTAATGGGTCTTGATTCAGGACTATGGTGGTAATGGGTCTTGATTCAGGACTATGGTGGTAATGGGTCTTGATTCAGGACTATGGTGGTAATGGGTCTTGATTCAGGACTATGGTGGTAATGGGTCTTGATTCAGGACTATGGTGGTAATGAGCCTTGATTCAGGACTATGGTGGTAATGGGTCTTGATTCAGGACTATGGTGGTAATGGGTCTTGATTCAGGACTATGGTGGTAATGGGTCTTGATTCAGGACTATGGTGGTAATGGGCCTTGATTCAGGACTATGGTGGTAATGGGTCTTGATTCAGAATTATGGTGGTAATGGGCCTTGATTCAGGACTATGGTGGTAATGGGTCTTGATTCAGGACTATGGTGGTAATGAGCCTTGATTCAGGACTATGGTGGTAATGGGTCTTGATTCAGGACTATGGTGGTAATGGGTCTTGATTCAGGATTATGGTGGTAATGGGCCTTGATTCAGGACTATGGTGGTAATGGATCTTGATTCAGGACTATGGTGGTAATGGGTCTTGATTCAGGACTATGGTGGTAATGAGCCTTGATTCAGGACTATGGTGGTAATGAGCCTTGATTCAGGACTATGGTGGTAATGGGTCTTGATTCAGGACTATGATGGTAATGGGCCTTGATTCAGGACTATGGTGGTAATGGGTCTTGATTCCGGACTATGGTGGTAATGGGTCTTGATTCAGGACTATGGTGGTAATGAGCCTTGATTCAGGACTATGGTGGTAATGGGTCTTGATTCAGTCTCACAGAACAGTCGCTGATTTGACAAAGTCATTCCAGCGATGCTCCATGGTACTGTGAAAACATTTATTACCAGTTCACCCACCGAGGCTCTGGGCATGTGAGAGGAAATGATTTGAGTGTGTGGTGGCGGTGGTGGTGATGAGGTGGTGGTGCTGAGGTGTGATTTGGTAGTGGTGGTGGTGGTGAGGTGTGATGAAGTGGTGGTGAGAAGTGATGAGGTGATGGTGGTGAGATGCGATGAGGAGGTGGTGGTGGTGAGATTTGATGAGGTGGAGGTGGTGGTGAGGTGTGATGAGAGGGTGGTGGTGGTGCTGAGGTGAGATGAGGTGGTGGTGAGATGTGGCGAGGTGGTGGTGGTAAGATGTGATGAGGTGGTGGTGGTGAGATGTGATGAGGTGGTGGTGGTGAGATGTGATGAGGTGGTGGTGGTGAGATGTGATGAGGTGGTGGTGGTGGTGATATGTGATAAGGTGGTGGTGGTGAGGTGCAATGAGGTGGTGGTGATGGTGGTGAGATGTGATGAGGTGGTGGTGGTGAGATGTGGTGAGGTGGTGGTGGTGGTGGTGAGATGCGATAAGGTGGTGGTGGTGAGGTGCAATGAGGTGGTGGTGATGGTGGTGAGATGTGATGAGGTGGTGGTGGTGAGATGTGATGAGGTGGTGGTGGTGGTGGTGAGATGTGATAAGGTGGTGGTGGTGATGGTGGTGAGATGTGATAAGGTGGTGGTGGTGAGATGTGATGAGGTGGTGGTGGTGATGGTGGTGAGATGTGATGAGGTGGTGGTGGTGAGATGTGGTGAGATGGTGGTGGTGGTGGTGAGATGTGATAAGGTGGTGGTGGTGAGGTGCAATGAGGTGGTGGTGATAGTGGTGAGATGTGATGAGGTGGTGGTGGTGAGATGTGATGAGGTGGTGGTGGTGAGATGTGATGAGGTGGTGGTGGTGAGATGTGGTGAGATGGTGGTGGTGGTGGTGAGATGTGATAAGGTGGTGATGGTGATGGTGGTGAGATGTGATGAGGTGGTGGTGGTGAGATGTGATGAGGTGGTGGTGGTGGTGAGATGTGATGAGGTGGTGGTGGTGAGATGTGATGAGGTGGTGGTGGTGAGATGTGGTGAGATGGTGGTGGTGGTGGTGAGATGTGATAAGGTGGTGGTGGTGATGGTGGTGAGATGTGATGAGGTGGTGGTGGTGAGATGTGGTGAGATGGTGGTGGTGGTGGTGAGATGTGATAAGGTAGTGGTGGTGAGGTGCAATGAGGTGGTGGTGATGGTGGTGAGATGTGATAAGGTGGTGGTGGTGAGATGTGATGAGGTGGTGGTGGTGGTGGTGGTGAGATGTGATGAGGTGGTGGTGGTGAGATGTGATGAGGTGGTGGTGGTGGTGAGATGTGATGAGGTGGTGGTGGTGAGGTGCAATGAGATGGTGGTGGTGGTGATGAGATGTGATAAGGTGGTGGTGGTGGTGATGAGATGTGATAAGGTGGTGGTGGTGAGGTGCAATGAGGTGGTGGTGGTGGTGATGTGGACGCTTGCAGACAGAGATGATGGCATACAGAACAAACAGAACTCATGGTGGTGTAGTGCTCTATCTCCGGGATGACATAGCATCAAGTGCAAAAGTGCTGTGTTCTCACTTGGATGGAACAAATGAACTACTTATTGTTAAGGTGCCAACAGTGAACATGCTAATGGTGACAGTGTATCGGCTACCAAATAATGACCGGGAAAAGTTCTCTACCATATCGGCAAAGATTTTTGAAAATCTAGAGGAAAGTGAGACTAAAATTTTACTGCTTGGAGATCAAAACCTGGCCATAATGAGTTGGCCCTCCAGGCATATAAGTGGTAGAACAATGAATGACCAAACACAAGCGAGTGAGTTAATCAGACTCGCAGACAACAACCAGCTACAGCACATCATTGAGGAACCAACCCGAATGAGTAAAGTGCTAGACCTGATCTTTACCAATGTTGCTGATCTAATACAAAGTGTGCAGATAAGTAAAACAATTATATCTGATCATGATTTAATACAAGTGAACACCAACTTAGAAAAAACATGAAAGAAGGCAGAAATCAACACTCACCCAGAAGAGAGCCTGAAGAGCCTGAATTTCTTCAGTGAGAAAATAAATTGGAAGTCACTAAATGAAGACTTAGAAAGAGTGATGAGTGACTATGAAACAGTGGGTGAAATGCTAATGTTTTTCATGGAAAATTGTGAAAAGTTGCACAAAAAACTGGAAAGCTTCACCTGTGCTGGCCCTATCTCCCAAGGGAGATAAGGGACCTAACTGGAATCAGCACAGAGGGTTTCAAGAGAAGGCTTGACAAATTCCTGGAAAACATCCCAGATGAGCCTCCAGTACCACACGGCCCAACTTCCCGTGGAGCAGCATCAAACTCAATCATTGATCAGCTCCAATACGTGAGGTTCGGGCAGAGGTGTGGCAGCGGTGGGCGCCCAGGCCGGCCGTGGTGGTAACACCTAAAACTACGACAATCACAATCACAATCACTAAGGAATGACATAAACGTACCTCACATTAATTTAAAAAAAAAGTAGTAGTAGTATTTTTTTCTTTTTGATATATTAATGAAAAAAAGTAAGCTGAGAGAAGAAAAACAATAAAAAAAAAGATATCAAAAGAAAGAAAATAAAAGAAAGAACAATAACTTAAACAAGAGAAGGAAAATAAAAAAGAAAGACACAACAACAATAAATAAATAAATAACAAGCATAAATGATTTTAAAAAATGAATTTACTAAAACTTGTTCTTCCTGTTACCTTAGGACATCCGAAATGAAAGTGTTTGACGTCTTCTCAGAGACCAAAACAAACAACAACAATAACAACAACAATAACAACAACAACAGAAAAAGGCTCAAAATTATAGAAAGAGACAAAAAAGAAAAAGATGAAAAATGCGAAGAAGAAAATAATGAACAGGAAGAAGAGAAGAAAAATGAAAATAAAACAGAGGAGGACAAGAATTCTGAGAATGGAATTATGGAAGGGAAAAAACAAAAGAACAGAGGAAAACAATGAAACAGCAAGCAAAAATGTGAATCATGTGCGTGTTAACTTTCTTACTCACTACCTCTCTGGTACGACACTCTTCTCATGACCTAAAGTTTATGTTCAGGAATTACCTCGTGCAAGCCTCCGGGTCTTTTATAGCTTCCTTATGTTCTTATGTTATGTTCTTATATTCTTAAGTTCTTATGTTCTTATGTTATGTTCTTATATTCTTATGTTCTTATGTTCTTATGTTATGTTCTTATGTTCTTATGTTATGTTCTTATATTCTTCTGTTCTTATGTTCGATACCATTTCACGGCTGCTGCTCAGTGAGAGGCATCATTCGTCGACCCTAGCGGGTGTATATGATCTATAGCTACATAAAGACCTTTTTATAATTATTTCAGAGACGAGGATGGACAGAGCATTTCAGCGGCATGGATAGTGGCAAGCGGAGAGTGGGTAGTGGTGGCGTGTGGATGGAAGGCGGTGCAAGTGTGGAGTACGGTGGATTGGAAGCGGATTGTGATGTAATCATTCGTGAAAAAACCGACTGCCTTGGCACTGCTGTCTGTTGGTGGCAGTTGAGTGTGTGTGTGTGTGTGTGTGTGTGTGTGTGTGTGTGTGTGTGTGTGTGTGTGTGTGTGTGTCGTAATTAATGGTAGTGAGACAGATTCGGAGCCTTTGGTTGTGGACGACCTCAAAGTAGAACACTGTAATGTATATGTATATTTGGGTTCACCATTCACGAGTGATGGCTGCATATCATCTGCAGTTAGGGCTCATGCCAGGGCAAAAATGTCACATGTGTTCAAGTTTGTATCCTTTGTTAATAAAAATAAGGATATTCCATTCTTCGTAAAAAGGAGAATTTTTGAGGCAGCTTTGATGTCAT
>JAXIVD010002895.1:0-15000 GCA_036785275.1 Cancer borealis
ATACCTACACATACATACATGCATACATATGTGTGTGCGTGTGTGTGTGTGTGTGTGTGTGTGTGTGTGTGTGTGTGTGTGTGTGTGTATATATATATATATATATATATATATATATATATATATAATATATATATATATATATATATATATATATATATATATATATATATTTATTTATTTATTTATTTATTTATTTATTTATTTACTTATATAAAATACATACAGATAAATACACATATAAGGAGACAGATAGATTGATAAATGAATTAATAGATAGATAGATAGTCTAATAGACAGACAAAGAGAGAGACAGAGACAAATAGAAATATAGCTAAATAGATCAATATAAGAATATCTAAGAATATATGTTTAGATAAACATATAGATAGATATATAGATAAAAAAAACTAATAGATGAATATACGTAGATATACAGATAGATTTATACGATAGATTAAAGGTTACAAACATAACAGGAACAAAAGTATGATAGAATAAACATTAATGGCAGGTAGTAAGCGGCTTAGTTACCGGTAAATAATTGAAGAACAGGTATAGGACAAGTTCTGATTTACGAAGTCTTACTAAAGTATGATCAAAGTTGGTGAAAATAAATCTATGGGAAGTAAAACAATACTGGCAACAAACTTAATACTTATAAGTCGTAAAGCTAAAACCACATTTCATTGAGTATGTTGTATAGTTCAACAACTTGTGGAGATTCAAGTGGTAAAAATTACATACTGAAGTGCAATTCTCCAACAACAAGAATGAAAAAAGAATGGAAGGAGGGTAAGGCCATTGGAAAATTGTGTAGGATAATAGAATATCAAGTGTGTGGGAAATACCAAGAAAACGTAAGTAATAGTGTCCACTTTTATGTGATACGAACATGTAATAGAAAAAATAAGAAAAACAATAGTAATGAGCTTCAGGAGAGCCGCAGGTAAGTTATCCAATTAGATAGAATAGGGATGTGAACACAAAGATAATGATGTATCTAAGGGGAAAAAAAGCTTGACCATAGACTACACCATACTTGACTGGAATCTCGCGACAATCGCTAACAGACGATATTACATTTAGGCCCTATTGATTCCGCTGCTATGAGTGATGACAGATAATACTTCATATATCAGTTCATATTCTACTTAAGACATTGTATTTCATGTCTTTACAATCAGTAATGATTGCTGAATAATGGCTGAACCTAAAAAATTATTTAACAACTTTTGCAAATAGGAAATTAACATAAAGATTACAAGTTTGAGTGAAAAGTCGTGTGGGAGTTGTGTATAAAGCATATTGTTTATAGCAAAAATTTCTGGCAAATTCGCAATAATTTCTGAAATAAAACATCACATATTGTGAAATCACCATTCCTGAATATGATTTGATTGTGATCAAATGTCATATTATCGTTATATCGGCTTGGGAATGAATTTTTCACAACAATTCGTGGCTTGATCTTGATCTTGATGTCACAGGAGGTCTGAGTTGAGAAACTATCGTTTATTCAGTATATATGCAACAAAAAAAATATTGCACTCCTTTTTTCAATGACGTTTTATGAGTATGAGAAAAATAGGATAGACGACAATACAAGAAAACACCCAAATATAAATTTTAATTCGATGCAAATATAGCATTTACTTCTCGCATGACTAGATCAAAACGAAAGAGGTCACAAGAAGAAGAAGAAGAGGAAGACCAAAACAAACCTTTAAGGCAGTGATTCCCAACCGGGGTTCCGCGGAACCCTGGGGTTCCGCAGACCATCACCAGGGGTTCCGCGAGAAACCGTAAAATAATTATGCGCTATTACAAAATGACAGTGATCTTAATTCATAATTCCTACTCAACGACACGTCACAAACACTTTTCAGACACCAACATACTCGTAGGTGTCAGTTAGTACAATGTATATACTATATACTATGCATATACTATTGCTATGCTATGCATACTATACATATGCATAGCAAATACTATGCATAGAATAAACAAAAAAAAATTTTTATTGCCGGTGCGGGATACGCCCTTCATTCCTGGGTAGGAGGGTGACGCAACCTCGTACGAGTATCATACGTGTCACGAGCCCCAGCCCAGCCGTTCACACATCAAGAAGAGGAAGAACTGAGTGAACTACAGTGCGATCGAACCTTGAAAATGAAATTTAATGAAGTATCACTTGACAAGTTTTGGATTTCAGCAAAGCAAGAGTACCCTGTCATCTCAGTAAAAGCATTGGATGTTTTACTCCAGTTTTCGACTTCTTACCTCTGTGAACAAGCTTTCTCATGCCTGACCGTCATTAAAAGCAAATCAAGAAATCGTCTTCTGTCTGTCGAGGAAGAACTGCGTGTGTGTCCGTCAAAAATTCGGCCAAGAATTTCACAGATACGCAAAGAGAACCAAGCCCAAGTATCACACTGAAGGTAAATCATAACATTATGCATGATTATTGACTTATTAGTGTGAACTCTCATGGGATGTAATTGTAGATTTCATATGAATTATATTGCTCAAGAACTTTTCTTTAAAAAATAATATACATACATATACTACATATCGGGGTTCCTTGGAATATGAACAATTATTACAGGGGTTCCTCCAAGGTGTAAAGGTTGGGAATCACTGCTTTAAGGCGTGGTCACATTAGGTATTGATATCGATTGATCTGGGGTTATGGCTGGATTGGCCAGCCATTTGAGTGCTCATAAACATATTCTTCACATCACGCTGAGGTGTTTGCTTTTTGTTTGAGGTTTCTATGATGATTTTAAGTATTTTATTCAAATAAAACAAACAAAAAATCGCCTCAGAACACATTTGCGAAAGACCGATTTCGAGTGCACAGTCACGTATGGTGTATTCTATGGTATTTCATATCAATATAGACTACATGGGCTATGTATGTAAGTGTTTTCAGATTGAAATTCCAATATTCCTGGAAATTATTGCAAATTTGGTGTTTTTATTGGTGTCAGGATTTAATAATTGTCACCCACCGATGACGTATGTTGACTAATTTGTTTTTGTTCCTCATAAACATATTCTTCACATCACTCTGAGGTGTTTGCTTTTTGTTAGAGGTTTCTATGATGATTTTAAGTATTTTATTCAAATAAAACAAACAAAAAATCGCCTCAGGACACTTGCGAAAGACCCGATTTCGAGTGAACAGTCACGTATGGTGTAGTCTATGGTATTGTATATTAGTATAGACTACATGGGCTATGCATGTAAGTGTTTTCAGATTGAAATTCCAATATTCCTGGAAATTATTGCAAATTTTGTTTTTCTTGGTTTCTTAGGATTTAATAATTGTCGCCCACCGATGACGTATGTTGACTAATTTGTTTTTGTTGCTCATAAACATATTCTTTACATCACTCTGAAGTGTTTGCTTTTTATTTGAGGTTCGTATCTTAATTCTAAGTATTTTATTTGATATTTCTAAAAATCTGCCGTAGGGCCTGTTTGCAAAAGGTCCGATTTCGAGTGTCCAGTCAAGTATGGTGTAGTCTATGGCTTGACTTATAAAGATCCTAAGTTGATAAATTGAAATACTGAGAAATCGTTTACACATATACTCGTGTAGAACATTATGCTATTGGCGATATAACTATATGCAATTACATATACACAATAATAAAGTATTTCTATATTACACAGGAGGAGCAGGTGTACGGAGGTGACCAACTGTACTCACGCACGCTGGAGAGGTACACGCATGTGCTGAAAGAAAAAAAGATTGGAAGAAGAATGAGAGTACGCAGGCAGTTAAAAGAAAGAAGAAAAAAAAGTGTGCATGTTAAGGTATAGCCGGGAATTTTTCTTTCATGGCCACCCTCGTGCAGTGAGTTGGCAGATGGGACGCAACTTCATAGTACCTCTATTTTTTATGTTTCTCAAATCCCCTTCACTTTGACGAGATACAATGCGACATGCAAAAAGAAAATGTTATCAATATCTTCATAAGCGCTGGGTTTTAGTGTTATGTAGCCGAGTCTCAGTACATTGAGTAATCTAAAGACCTATTCCTTCGGGTGTTTTTTTCATTCTTTCCGTCTGTCTGTCAGTCTTTCTTGCTTCACATTCAATGATACTGAAAAATCCATCACTTTTAATGGTAAATCCCAGCTTCACTTACTTTTTCTCACCATCTTACCAAGCTTTGTAGGCTAAAGCCCTGACCGCCAATTCTCTCCAGCTGTCTCTGGTCTTCAATTGGTTAATCTGAAGGTTACGAGGCTCGGTATGTGTATCTTGAACAAGGATTATACTCCCACCGGCTTGCTAAGCCTCTCGTGGAGACTGTCGAGTCTGCTAATAAGTACCTTCCAGATATCTACTGCTTTCTCGGAGTGTTGCTGATTCTCTGACACCAAACTCAAACAGATAATTAGTAGGAACAAGCTGTTACACCTCTACAACGTTACAGACTCGTGTGACAATGGAGTGCCATTCCTGTCACCGTGGCAGTTTCACTTATTCACATGATTAAATCCAACATGTGTACACATGTATCAAGTCTTGTTTCGCCGTGGAAGCAGAAATGATGTACGTATTTTTTCCCTTCCAATTGCTAAGATGGAAAAAGTTACTCTGCAAAAAGAATTTCAATTCGGTGAGATCATGATGTGATTCACAAAATGTTTCCCTAAAAGCTACTCTCTCATGTACTCGCGGTTTACTCGATGCATTTATCACTAATTTCATGCACGTGTTTACTCCCTTCCTCTCCATCACCGTTGACTTATGTGATGGTACTCCCCACATCCCTTGGTGACAGAAGCGATCAATAGATTATAATTTTTTTGAATTATTTACATTTTCTATCCTCTTTCATGAATGTAGATAACCTTTACGCATTTTTCTTTATGTAAACTTTAATCGACAAAGTTTTCAGTGATGGCGGATCGTAGGGGACTCCGATACGACCTACGGCATGGGAAACAGAGGATACCAAGCGTCTCTCGTGGAAGCCGTTGACTGAGGCAGGCGAGGGTCGGCAGTCCATGATTTACACACAGCTATGACAGTAGTGTTGGAACAGTACTGGGATCTTATGGCGGTTTTCCCTTTCCCTCTCCTCCTCTTACACTACCTCTGCTGCCTCCTATCCTTCTTTATTTTGGCACTATTTCTCCTCCTCCTCCTTTTCCTTTTTCGCCGACATTCCCACCTAACCTACAGCACACCTCATCAGCCGTATCGTCTCCTCCCTACCACCGCCTGTGCCACCACCATGGTCACCACTACATTAACCATTGGTAAGTAATCACCACCACCACCACCACCACCACCACCAACGTAATCACCACTACCACACCACCACTAAAGAACAAAAACAAGTACAACAGTCACTCGTTAATAGGTAAAAGCTTGAGAATTTCTGTAACACAACATTAATATACCTACGCGCCCGGAACATTTGATGAAGCTGAATAATAAAAAAAAAAATGTTGTTATATATTCATATACATCTCGCGTTCGTACAGATTTTAAATGAATAATTGGTGTATCGGCAATTGAATAAAAATTCCTTCCCATTCTCTGGCACACACACGCTCACCCCTTTTCTCTCCTATCCTCCTGGCCCTTTCCCTACTGCCAGCCGTTCATAGCTTGCCAAGCCTCCCTCCCCTACGCCATGCCTCGCCCACCCTCCCCACCACTCGCCATAGCACACGGAGCAATAGAGAGCTTGAGGGAAAGGGAGGAGACAGGGGAACAACTTCTATGCACTATTTTTTTTCTCTCTCTCTCTCTCTCTCTCTCTCTCTCTCTCTCTCTCTCTCTCTCTCTCTCTCTCTCTCTCTCTCTCTCTCTCTCTGTAAGTGTAAGTGTGTGTGTGTGTGTGTGTGTGTGTGTGTGTGTGTGTGTGTGTGTGTGTGTGTGTGTGTGTGTGTGTGTGTGTGTGTGTGTGTGTGTTTCGTAAATAGTAATTTCCGAAACGTCTGAGGTGGTATCTCTGAGAACGAGCAAGGGTTTCTATTGTTCTTTAACATTTAATTACTTACTGATGAACTTATATATCTATCTATGTATTCTCCATTCTCGTATGTTTTCAGCATTTTAGAGCGTTCTTAAAGTATATATATATATATATATATATATATATATATATATATATATATATATATATATATATATATATATATATATATATATATATATACTGCAGATAAGTAAAAACAATCACAGTAGAACTTGATGCATTATCTTGGGGAAGGGTTTCGGGAAAGTGCACTTTCCAAAACTGGAAAACAAAGTCAAGATAAAACAGAAGTCTTTCCTCCGTGGCTGAAAATGAATAAAAAGGCTCAACTGAGAAAACACGGCCGGCCAACACGTAAACTAGTTCAAAACGAAATGTTGGGTCAGTTTTACAATTCTAGTTAAATTCATAAAACCTAAGGGAACATGAGAAACCTATGTATGAATCCTAAATTCAGATATAAATAACAAAATACATGAATTAACACAAAAGTATGAGTTTGGAAAATACCATAAATTATTTACTTGAAATTCTTACTTCCCAAACGAATATTGGTATGACAAAACAAATAATCTATTTGGAGATTTATGACTTTTTAGTTCCGGCTTTTCTCTGAAAAATCAGACATTTTGCAATTCTTATATCAGACAAAAACCCTGACTCTACACAAAATTTTGTGATCCTTTTTGGGGAATGTTCTCTGATTATTGAAATACTAGAGTTCTCAGCACCTCACTTTTATAAATTTCCTTAAGCCTTACACTCTTGATTTTTCATATACATAAGTAATTAATAAGTTACCCTATCTTTTTTATTTGCATTTGACAGCCTATTAAAGTACTTACTTCACATTTTCATTGCACTGTTCCCCTTCCAACGTGTATCAATTAGTACCCAGGATCACCTCTGACACCTGTCCCCTCACCGTTCTCACATTGTTTACTGCTTCACTTTTTCTCTCCCTGAAATTTCGAGATTTTCTCCCCTCCTCTTTCCCTAACGAACCTTTCTTTTCACTCACTTCCTTACTCTTTTTCTTATATTCTTTCCTATGTCTAACATTCTTTTCATCCTTGATTTATCATTTTAATGCAACATTTCGTCATTCACTGTCTTTTATTACGGTCTTCCACCACTTATCTTCCTCACACGAAACAGTTCCTTTTCATTATCAATACCTTCCTTCCGAAACCTCTTATGTTCCTATTCCATATTAAATCTTTTTTCACATATATTATCATCTTACTCCACTTTTATCTTTACCTCATATATCCTCCTACACCCCCTTTTTATTAAATTTACAATCCCTCAGTATTTCCTTTTCTTCCTTCCCCATAAGTCTCCTTTTTCCCGCCTTCCCACCCTTTACAACTACCAAGAGGTGTTCAGGGAGCCTTCCTGCTGCTGCTCTTCATATTGTTACATCTATTAGTGAGCCTTTTCTGGTCTATCATTGTTCATCATTCACACTCATACATTTATATTTGTGAATGCCCGGCTTTTTAAAGAATGTGTTTGCTTTTACTCTATTCTTCGCATGCATTTAGCAGGTATTCTTCACTTTCATTCACTTCAGACACTCTACATACCTCAGTTCCTCCGCCCCTCGCCATATTTCCTACCCTCGCATTCGGATCTCCCATTTCGATAACTCTCGCCGCTGTGAAGTTTCCCAAACACCTCCTCAACAATTCCCCAAAACTTCTCTTTACTCCTTTTGTTCCCAGGTCAATAAACGCTGACAGTTATCTACCTTTCCTTGCCAATTTCTATTTCCATCCAAATCAGCCTTGAATATATTCCTTTTATCTCTTTTTACCCCTTCCCAGAGTTCTTTTATGACAGTAACTATAATCTCTATTGCAGAGGGTTTTTTTTTTTACCAAATCCTGATTTTATCCCTTCAGTTCTACCAAACTTTTCCTCCCCCTGTCATTTAGTTTGGTTTCAGAGCGAGTCACAACATTCAAGTCCCTTTTACACATAATGTCATTTATCTCACACCTCTTTCCACGATGTTTACACTCACACACATTCAGACGCACCAATTTTACTTTCTTCCTGCTTTGTTCTCTTTTCATGCGAAGTAAAACTATCGGAGATAAATGTTCCTAGCTCTCCATCCTCGTCCCTTTTAGTCAATTCCTACAAACAGCAGGAAATATGGAGACACGTATTCTGGATCCTGTGTCTAGGGTTGGCTATATGCAGAGTAACTTTACAATACAGAGTGAAGTGCACCACAGAACAGCAACGCTCAATGTGTTATCAACACCAAGAATAAAAACAACAAAAACAATGATCATAATGATAACAAATCAACAACAATAATAATGACAATAATGTTGATAATAGTAATAATAATAATAATAATAATAAAAAGTACTAATAATAATAATAATAACAATAAATAATAATAATATTAATAATAACAATAATTATAATTACAATTATGATGATAATAATTACAATTATGATAATAATAATAATAATAATAATAATAATAATAATAATAATGATAATAATAATAATAATAATAATAATAATAATAATAATAATAATAATAATAATATAAATAGTTATGATAATAACAGGAAATATAATGATGGGGAATCACTAAAGATTGGTGGTTTTCACCTCATGGGTGCACTCACAGATGCACGCTGCCAGACACACAGTCACCTCAAACAGTATAAGTAAATATCACTCTACACATTTACGTACTCAGATAATTTTTTTCCTACTCTTCATCTGGTGGCTATTAGGCCATGACAGACTCTAAACATAACACTAATAGATGTGTGAAACTAACGATGATGAAAGACTTTCTCCCCAAAAAAGAAATCCAAGAATATTCTATGCTCGCACAAGTGCATCCTGCCTTCTCTGAGCCAAGCCGTCCTCTCCCCTGCATGTCGTTCTGACAAACACCTACAGTACAGTGAATACTAACACCTTTGTCTTAATATACACGGTGTGGGGAGGCGCGGCTTGGCTAACCAAACAACTGCATCCAGCGCTGAGTGGCCCCAAGTGGGTGGTGTGATCGTTCATTCCCACTGATATAGAAGGGGTAGTGTTCTCAGCCTCCCTTTGTGTACAATAGCATCATTCTCTTATCCAAATATTCTTCTCTTGAGAAAAATTTATTTATTTAACCCTCCACCATGTGCCTTTGAGCTACACTCTCATCCCATAAGTAGAGTACAAAAGGATCTCAGATTGACTAAAGGAAAAGCTCCAGCAAAACACTCATCTATATAGTTAGCTAAAAAAGCCCCAACACGAGTTCATACGCGCACGCACGCACACACGCACGCACACACGCACACACACACACACACACACACACACACACACACACACACACACATTGATGCAATAGTAGTAGTAGTAGTAGTAGTAGTAGTAGTAGTAGGTGTTGTTGTTGTTGTTGTTGTTGTTGTTGTTGGTGTTGGTGTTGGTGTTGGTGTTGGTGTTGGTGATGGTGATGGTGATGGTGATGATGATGGTGATGGTGGTGGTGGTGGTGTTATTGTTTTTGCTGTTGTTAGTAGTGGTTGTGATTTCAATAATGGTGGTGGTGGTGCTGATGATGATGTTAGTGGTGGTGGTAGTGAAAGTGATGGTGTATCGGAAGGGCGCAAAGGAAAAATTGGACAGAAAATGAAGAGAATTAAAGAAAAGAAAATGACTAATGGGAGGGATAGGAAAATAAATATATGGAAATACCAGGATAAAAAGAAGCGGTAATTGAATAAAGTTAACTAAGTAAGAAGGGTAAGGGAACAAGCGATAGAGTTGGTTTCAGGCACAAATGGAGAAGTGCTAAATGGCATAGATATAGCAAAAAAATAAGAAGGGTGAATATTTTGAGGAGTTATAATAGTGACAACAGCAGTCATAGGGAAAGGCAGAGGGAAGCGTGCAAAGGATGAAGAATCTGATAATATTAATAGGAGTAAAGTATTAAAATGCCTGGAGAAAATTAAGGATGGAATGTGATAAGGAAGGGATGGCGTCCACTGTAATTACTAAGGAATGGAGGTAACTATGTAGTGAAGATTTTTTTTTTTTAATGAGGAGATTGTCAAAGGGGACATTAATTATATTCCTGGGACAAAGAACTTTTAGCTGCAGCTCCCTTTAAGAACACAATGGTAGACTTATGATAAGAGTACGGATAATTTAGTTCTCGGGATGTCTTAAAAATACTCCTCTCCTGAAGTCATAGGAAGGTGGGAAAATGAGAAAGAAAAAAAATCTGAAATTAGTGGCGAGTTCGGCAGTTAAACTAGAAACACGTTAATGAACCTTTATAATTGCTGTATTACTGTATTATATTAGTGTATATGGTATATAGAATAAAGGAGATTGAAGACATCACAACAGATAAAATGTGATAAGCATATTAAAAGAAGTATTACTAATAGTCATTTAACAGATTGAAATCCAAACTAACATTAAAAAAGAGAAAATATGTCTTACGAATGGGAGAGTTTGTCCCGATCATGTGTTTGAAATTGAAACAATGTGCGATTCCTTATTTGATTTTAGTAAAGCAAGATATCTATATAAATAAATTATGGATCTGTGGCAAGCTTATGACATAATTAATATAACGCCTATGTGGCAGGTGTTGTTGGTTTGATAAGAGATACCTACTGAAAATAAGGAAAAGTCATTGCAGTGAATGAGACAACAGTGAGTATAGATACAAACAAATATAAAATGTTTTCCAATAAAGACAGGTCTGCGTCAGGATTATATGTGAAATCTCCATGGCTATTATTTTGGTCAAGTATGAAGGAATAAGAGAAGTAAAAGAGTTTATGGATCAGAGAGCGAGTATGAATCATGATCCTTGGGAATAAAAAGTTGTTGAATCCCTTATTATTTACAAATTATATCTCTTGATTGCAGATAATATAAAATTTGATAATAAGAAAAATTTTAAAGAACTGTAAGGGAAAAATTTGTGAGGGAAAGATTAAAAGCAAATTGCCCTTAAGAGAAGGATTATAGGATATGGTAGAAATTAAGCTTAAAAAGATTGCAAGATAATAACGAGTAATGAAAAAAATGGAGTACATGTTCGTTTTCTTTAGTGTAAATAATGCATCAACAGTCATCAGGGAGGAAGATGTGCACCATCAGGCAGGGGAGGGATTAAAGGCTTTATACTCTTTCAAATACTAATGGAGGGAGAAAGCTATATCTAGGAAAGCGGAAATAGGGATGAATGGGGGGATATTTGTGCCAAGCGAACATGAGACACGGACTTCAAGTACAACACAATGGCAAAGGCTTCACCAAATACCTTTAAGAAAAAAGACCAAGATTCGGTTAAGGAAGTTGCGAGTCATCTGTATTCCACTCTTTTTGCTGTTTATGCAGGCAATCATTAAGTTAAGTTCATGGATGCTTGAGAATATAACAATTGAAGTTACTTTCAAAATCACTAAAACCGATAATTATGTAATCAAAGCAAGGATTAGAGCTCTCAATCTTCGCAGTATATATACAAATAAAAAATAATTGTTCGACACGGTAATGTATGAATATTGGAACCGTTTATAAAGATAACATGTCTAAGGTTCATTCATCACAAGTTTGACCACAAAATACAATAATTGAAAACAAAAACGAAGCCTAAAATGTCACCTGGATTAAATATATAAAAAATGAAGAAGAAAAGTCATTACGAGCATTTTTTGTTTGATGTCAGGAATCATAGCAAGAGTTGGAAAAATTTTACCTTTCCTTATTATCATTAGCATCTAAGACAATGTATGAAATGTATACCTGCATTAAAGCCACTTCTGCAACATGTTGAGCAAAGGCAGATGGACTAATGACACAGGAACAACTGTCAACCCAAAGGAAATAAAAATAATACAACTTAATGTCTTCCACTTAGGAGATGCATAACACCAGAAGTACCTCCGCTCCGGTAGTCCAAATTCGGTATAGAAAAAAATGACAATATACGGATCAAATTTGTGCAATGAAGAAAGAACCTTAACAGAATGAGCTTAAAGATTAAAGAAAGGTCCTGAATAATTAACGTAACTCTGAAGCTGTCTGGAATACGAGTGCGGTACCAGCTGTTCTAGGTCACTACCATCAGCATATTTAGGAAGAGGATTGTCAAAATTGATGGTGACCATGAAATTATGAAGCTGATAATTCGAAAAAGCGAGAAGGATTAATATTTACTCTACATTTAGAAGGTAATTAGTGGGAGAATATTACACTAGAAAATTATCTACGAAACATATATATATATATATATATATATATATATATATATATATATATATATATATATATATATATATATATACATATGATATGAATATGAGCATGGGTAATGAAAGTTTCTGCAGATACATATAAGCAATTGGTTTCATTGCCTGCAAAGCATAACAGACAGTTTTGTGAAATGTGAGACTGTAGAAGAGAAGAGAATAAAAAAATGTCGTGTGTGTGTGTGTGTGTGTGTGTGTGTGTGTGTGTGTGTGTGTGTAATTCACTGTCACAGTCTGCTGCTGGTCTCTCTCGAGACAGCCGGCCGTCCCCCTATGGAAAGAGCTCAGAGCTCATAGTGACCAATCTTTGAGTTGGACCGAGACCACTCACACACAACACACCGGGACAGCGAGGTCACAACCCCTCGACTTACATCCCGTACCTACTCACTGCTAGGTGAACAGAGGCTACACGTGAAAGGAGACTCGCACAAATATTCTCCGTCCACCCAGGGGATCGAACCCTGGCCCCTCGGTTGTGAGCCGAGTGCGCTAACCACTACGCTAGCGGACCGTGTGTGTGTGTGTGTGTGTGTGTGTGTGTGTGTGTGTGTGTGTGTGTGTGTGTGTTGGAGGAAGAGATAAGAAAAATCTGAAATAATCCTTGCAAAGGTGATCAGGTTACCTGCAGTCTCCATCCAAAGAGAAATACACTGTTATCATTTATCTGACTGGAATTCATGATTCATATATTTGATATGTTTATATTGTTATACGCAAATATAAAGATTACTGAATGAACAATAGAGTACAAAAATAATATAAACGTATCTTTTCTTGAGAGTATTGCTAACCACAGCACGAGACAAAAATGTTAACAGATGTACAACAGAAAAGTATCTTCGCAGTGAATATTTCTAATTACTTGTTCTTTGCTCCCTATTTAATTGAAATTAATTCGATTGAGACCACACACAGACACACACACACACACACACACACACACACACACACACACACACACACACACACACACACAGACAGACAGACAGACAGACAGACAGAGACAGACAGACAGACAGACAGGCAGGCAGACAGACAGACAGACAGACAGACAGACAGACAGACAGACAGACAGACAGACAGACAGACAGACAGACAGACACACACACACACACACACACACACACACACACACACACACACACACACACACAAGGCTTCCCCAATTCTCTTCATGTAACATGGCATAGTGCCAGTCTCTGCCAACTCCCACACACAAATTTTAATTTCATCTCTCCATCTCCTGTCTGGTCTTCCTTTATTGCGCTTACACCCTATGTGGTCTAGTGAATTAACTTTTTTTGTACTGGTTAGTTGCTCTTCCTCCCGTGTATCTTCTTCTTATCCAATTTTTCTCTTGTTGTATTTGTATGATGTCTTAATTTTATTCGTGTTGATCTTTTTATTACTTCATGATGTAATTTTAGACTTTAGAGGAAAACGTTTCAATTGCTATATATGAATGTCTTGCTTTATTCCTCAATGATCTCGTCTCTATGTCTTACATCCATGGGTCAAAGCTACAATTACACAATGCTTATTGACTTAGGGTTTCAAGCATATTGGGTGGCAACCTTTGAGGATATGTCTACGTTACTTAGATGGGCTTCTTTTCATTTAGTACTGAAGATTTGCTGTTGTAGTTTTTGTTTACATGATCTTTATTTAGTTTCAGCTCTTACTCTAACTAAATTCATGATTTCTCTATAAAAAAAAATTAATCACCAGTATTAATGATATTGATCTGTTTTCTTAAAAGAATCATGTATTAGCACGTTGGTTTTTTTATCCTTTCAATTTGCATCACTAATCTTGTAATTCCTCTCCTGTTTTCGAGATCAATACGCCTCTTGCAAATTTTGGCACACTTCCTTTTCACTATTATAAACTCCATCACGAAACTCTCTCCACTATTTTTTCCTCTTCCCTTGAGTCTTCTTTTCCCACATCCACACCCAACTTTCTCTTTTAAAACTACCAAGTGGTGGTCAGGGAGCCATCCTGCTCCTGCTCTTCATATAGTTAAATCTATTTGCGTGTCTGTTCCATTCTATAATCGCGTTTCAGTGCTGGCTTACACCATTTCTAGTTCCTCTTCTAAAAAAAAAAGATGTATTTCCTATAACTAAATCTTTTTTTCACATATTTCCAAAAGGTACTTACTACTTTCATTCACTCCACATTCCTCAGTTGCTAAACCCCAAGCCATATTTCCAACTCTTGCCTTCAGATCACCAATTTCGATAACTTTCTTGCCGCCGTGAAGTTTCCTAAACACCCCATCATCACTACCACAAAACTTCTCCTCGCTCCTTTTGCTCCCACTCTCATAGACGCTAAGTTTTATTACTTTTTTTTTTACCATGAAGGGAGACTAGCTAAACGCTGAAAAAGTTATTTGAAAAAAAGGCTAACTTTCATTGCCTCTTCCCACAAAATATTCCAAGAAAGTGTCAAAAAGGATTGGCCAATTTCTTCAAGACAAAGAGATGCAATATTACGGTGAATGTGAGAGATTACGGACAGTCAGTTAAAGGATGAACACCTTCACAATCAAGTTTCTTCATAAGACTATTTGGAAGGCATTCTCCATACATGAGCGGATAAGGCACCTGTATAGAGTTTGCTACCTGGGAGGAGGAGGGTAAGAATTAGTAAAGACACAGGAACTTATTA
>JAXIVD010002895.1:20000-47500 GCA_036785275.1 Cancer borealis
ATAGCAGTAGTAGTAGTAGTAGTAGTAGTAGTAGTAGTAGTAGTAGTAGTAGTAGTAGTAGTAGTAGTGTGGGGTGAGCTTTTGTTCGGTGAGTTTTTGTCCGGTGAGTTTTCGTTCGGTGAGTTTTTTGTCCGATGAGTTTTTATCCGGTGAGTTTTTGTCCAGAGTTTTTGTTTGGTGAGTTTTTGTCCGGTGAGTTTTTGTTCGGTGAGTTTTTGTCCGGTGAGTTTTTGTCCAGAGTTTTTGTTTGGTGAGTTTTTGTCTGGTTAGTTTTTGTCCGGTGAGTTTTTGTCCGGTGAGTTTTTGTCCGGTGAGTTTTTGTGCGGTGAGTTTATGTCCAATGAGTTTTTGTCCGGTGAGTCTTTGTCTGGTGAGTTTATGTCCGGTGAGTCTTTGTCCGGTGAGTTTTTGTCCGGTGAGTTTATAGGTTACTAGACTTCTAGGCCATCACATAGGCTAAGCTTCAATATATTTCATGTTTTTGGTTTCTTCTACGCTAAACATGTTGCATTGCTTTTAGGCTATAAGATTACAGGCTACTACAATTAAAGGCTATTTTTCAATCCTACATTTATAGGTTACCGCTTAGGTTCTACGCTTCTAGGCTATTTTTTAGGTTTAGCATAGAAGCATACATCAAAAAGATTCGTATCCGGCTTCAGGTTTGTCATTTAAGCGGTTTCCCTTTTTCATCCTACACTTTTAATCTATCTTTAAAGTTCTTTCCCACTGTGTCAAATCATCATCATTTAGGATCTTATTGTAGTAATAATTTTCTAACTGATCTAACGATTGAACACTGGTTACCAAATCACTTCATATATGTGTGGTGCCCGGGGGGGGGACGGGGGCGTTATTTTTTTATTTATTTATTATAGTTGTTGTTAATTGTTGTTCTATTCTTTATTTAATTAATTTGTTTTACTTTCACTTCACTGCTGAAGGACCACCAGTGTGGTGCCTTGTCATTAAATTAACTTCGAATGGGGAACTCTCATGGCAATTAAAAATATATTTACTTTGATTAATTATATTAATTAATGGTCCCTGATGTTGGATATTTCCCTGGATATTAAGGAAAGAAAGCTGCCACCACCCCCAAAGGTTTAATGAGAATTAGGGGATTCTCAGGGAATTTAATTTCTTCCTAAAGGGAAGTTAAAATATTCGAAAGAGAAAATAATTACTACCAGGGAATTATAGGCGACCAATGAAAAGAAAGGGAGAACTGATTTAACAATTTAGTTATTTGGTAGAGTGGACTGAGTTTCAATAAGGCACATGGATTCGTGGATTTGTTTCATATCCTTTTTCAAGAGTGTTGAGCACCTCCCTATTAACCTTACCACACCAAACGGAGGTTAGTATTAACACAGAATCACTTTCTCAGATTTTACTTGAGTTATTTATTTAATGTATACTTTGAATATCACAGGCTGATCACTGAGTCTTAGAAACACGGCTTAGTTATAGTATCAGACAACTTAACGGCTCATGGCAGAAAACTTCACCTTCCTCAAAAAGAAAATAAATACAGAGTTGGCAATACATATCTCACCTCGAGATACCAAGCTCTTCACACATTACACATTATACCCTTGACTCCCTTCCCTGAAAAATATCACCTTAAAATGTTATAATTTTGTAACTGGGCCTGAGAACAGTTAAAGAACCTTTTCTCAGGGGATTTCCGAAAGTAAGGTGATCTCAATGTTTCTGTTTATGCATACATAGTATAATTCTTCCTCACTAAGTAGGAATACGCGATTCCTATTCCTGAATACATGGGCTGGATCTATCAGACCGTCTTACGTGACTCATAGTTTTCCTAAAGCTTAACTTGGAAATTTGGCAGTGGCTTTCTAGCCGTTCATTTATCTACAAAATAAAAGAAAATAAATGAGAATTTGGTGTAACTGTCGTGGAGGCATTCTTTCCCTGTAAACACAATGAATGTAGAACCACGAGTCAGTATAATTCACTTCCTTAACTCAGAAGTTAATACACAGTCACAATAACATAGAAATTACCATGAAAAATATATATTATACACCATGAAATATTATTTTGAAGGGGAACAGGAGACACAGGAGGCCATGCGGTTTTGAAACCACGTTGTCCTTCTTTAAGAGAAGGAAATTGATATTATCCACTTATAATAGATCTCAATAGGAGTTTACATGTATTGTCAGACTACTGGGGAAGATTGTGGACTATATAATAATGGCGAGAGGTATTGGATTTCACAAATATTGAGGGATTTCGAGAGCGATGTCACTCACCTGCGAACACAATCAAGGGTGTAGCACGAGTGATGCTCTCTGGGAAAAAGGCGGGAGATGAGAAGGGGGAAGGGGGGGGTTTCGAGGATATTCCTCCTTTGATCTTATTATTAATGATTATTGAGACGTGAAATAGTTATTAGTTTATAGGAAATTATTTTTTACGCTAAATAAGTGACATTTAGATATCTATTGAACCTGATCTCTGGATTACTATATAGGGGAACATTTTTGTCTACGTGACTTTTCTCAGGGACAGGCCCTGGGGCATGATCGCCTCACATGATGCAATATTACGTCATTCTTAACAAAGTTTTGTGGGAAGATAACTAAGTAGGTTAATTATATTAGACTATGGAGAGCATTTTGACAAGTTAATAACTATTAATAATGATAAGATTATGATATTAATTTCTTTCCATAGAAAACTGTCTTGTGGGAGGGGTTGACTGCATAGGATTTGAAAGTTTGGAGAAACAATTCTAATATAAACCTTAATATAAACATATAATATGAAAGTATGAATGATGTGAGTAAAAACATTTATATAATGCAGTATCCCCTTGGGAATACAGGATCTAAGGGCAGACTAAACAAAAAAAAAAAAAAGGTACATTCAGTAGACCTATTTGAGATTAAATTGGAAGCATCACACGACTTTTCCCTCCGGGTGAAATGTTTTTACTCACTAATAATAAAAAATTACATCCTAACAGTTTTACAATTTAGGAACTGGTTTAGTGGTCACTAAGGCTACAACCCACCTTGGTTTTCCATCAGTCTAACATTCACTCGACCTTCCCCACCACTCCACTACTTCTGCAGCCCTTCCTGGCTAAAACACTGGCAACGTAATATGTGGTTCCTGAGAAACCAATTGCCTGGCTACTGTTGCTACTTGGCTGTAGTTCAGATTATTGTAGGGCACACCCCAGTCCACATACTCATGAGAGAAGTATGGATGATCTCGTCAACTGTACAAGATCCCGGACACTCGGTAGCTAAGTTGAGCCTTCCCTACCCTTGGCTTTCACACCAAAACAAACAATAACATAAATTCTCAGTCATTCATCTTCATTTTCTCACAACATTTGCATTCAATCACCCTTCATTCGTTTCCGCAGCAAGTGGTCATACGAGAAGCATTTGACAGAGCTTAGGCTACGTCCTGATGTCTCCTCCACCTCCTAACACCGGCAGACTGTAGCTTAGAGGCCTAATCACACTACTACCAGGTGTGATTCCCTCACGTTAAAGTGGCCTACAGCTTCCTGAACTAGTCCATTGTGTGAACTACACACAATCCTGTGAACTTATCTTCTACTTTAAAAGTTCACCACTCCTTCAGGGCTCAAACTAGGCCCGGGAGAATTAAGGTGGATAGTCTATCGACCTGTCACACCTGGGTCGATTCACCAACAACATACCTCCAAGGGGATTGCAACTTAGCACCACTAATTGTCCAAACCTTTTCCTTTATATCTTAAAATTAATACCCATGGTGGCATAGTCTTTGGGGTTGTTTCTGCCCAGCCACTGTACCTAACACTCCTCGATATATCTTCGAGGTTTTTTCCTAAGCCGTGGAGGCAGTGGTTCTTCATTGTCTTCCTTGGCACACGACACTTCCAAGGGGGCTAATAACCATTCCTCGGTACCCACATACGGCTTCACTTTCTCAGCCGCCCTTTGCACCTTTTGTCTGGTAAAGACGTTCTCGAGCAGGTAAGCACCACCATCCCTAATGATTTCTATAGTCTTGTAGGGACCGGTCCACTTAGGGTTCAGTTTCCTGCTAGTACCTGGCAGTGTCACTTCCTGTCTGACCCACACCAATTGTCCAACACTGACGGCTTGGTTAGTTCTTTTCCTGTTTGCCACTTCCCGGTACCGTCGTGTCTGTTTGAGATGGGTCTGTTTGATCACCTCCTTAGCCACCTCTAGTCCTTCGGGGTCTCCTGCAATACTGGGGAGGGGGGAATCCACTTGACGAGGGGCATGGCGTCCGAAGAAGGCGAAGAAAGGCTGGACGGCCGTTGAAGAGTGCACAGCATGGTTGAGTACTGTCTGGCAGGACGCCAGATACTGCGGCCACTTGAGTGGGTACCATGCACATAGGATAGCCAGTACCGTCTTGAGGGACGAATGGAGCCTCTCCGTGGTGCTGTTCCCTCGGGGATGATATGGGGTGGTATGGCAGTTGGCAATCCGATGCCTCCGGCAGAGGTCTTGGAACTGCCGGGACACAAACTCCAACCCGTTGTCGTGGACCACAGACTGGGGGGTGCCGAAGTCTGCGAGGTACTGCTCCATGCTCTCCACGACAGTGTGTGTGTATTTTGTTTTAAGTGGGTATAATTTCACGAACCTACTGAAATGATCCACTACTGTTAAGACATATCGATAACCATGTGTCCCTGCGGTCATATCAGTAAGATCAATGCCTAATCTTTCTAATGGTTGTGATACTGATGGTAATTCTTGCCATTTCTGTTGCAATCCTGTGGTACCCTTAAACTGTTGGCAAGTGAGGCAATTTTTTACATACTGGTTAACTTCAGATTTCAGGTTGGCCCAATAGAAAAATTCTTCTGCCTTGGCTATTGTTTTCTTTTGCCCGAAATGTCCAGAAACTACATGGGCAAATTCTAAAGCTTTCTGTTTGAGTGGTTGAGGAACTACCAAGCAATAGTGAAGGGTGCCATCTACTTTTTCCTTAATAAAATACAAGACTTTTTCTTCTACCACAAACTGATCTAAGATGACTTTAGGGTATAATTTTGTAGGTAGTTTTCCCCCTTCTAAATATTCTGCTAGTTCTTTCCATCTCTCATCTTCTCTTTGGGCTTCGGCTATGGCTGTTAGACTTAGTCCTAAATAATTTCTGGGCTCGGTTATCTGACGAACTACTCTTACTGGCCTTGACAAACTGTCAGCCACCACATTTTGTTTCCCTTTTAGATACTTAATGTCATAAGTATATTCCCTCATTTCCAGTATCCACCTGCTCATTCGGGGGCTTTTGGTTTTCCTCTTGAAAATACTAGTTAATGGTTGGTGGTCAGTAAAAATGCTAAATTTTGTTCCCCATAAATAATGATGAAAATTTCTGCATGTTAACACTACTCCTAGGGCTTCTCGATCAGTGGCTGAATATCTAGACTCAGTGGGGTTTAATTTTTTTGAGAAGTAACCGATGGGCTTGTTACTTCCATCTACTTGAATCTGGCTGAGAACACCTCCAACATGAGTATTGCTAGCATCCGTGGTGACTATAAATGGTTGTGTTAATTCTGCCTTAACTAACACTGGGGCATCACTGAGTATTTGTTTTAGGGTGGTAAAGGAGTGTTGGCATTCTTTTGTCCAATTAAATTTAGTATTCTTTTTTGTGAGGTTGTTTAGGGGGGCTGCTAATTTGGCAAAATTTTGGATGTGTTTACGATAGAAAGAACACATTCCTAAGTATCGTCTGACTCCTTTAACTGTGCTGGGAGGAGGCATTTTTTTGATGGCTTCGATATTTTTAGGGTCAGGTTTACATCCTTCTTTAGAGACCAAATGGCCCAAAAATTTTACTTCTGCCTCTCCAAAAGTACATTTGCTCAAATTTAATTTGATGCCACTTTCCTCTAGGGTCTGAAAGATCTTTTGGACTCTAGTTAACATGGTGGAAAAATCAGGGGCCCACAAGATTATGTCATCCAGATAATTTCTAACCCATCCCTCCTTCAATAAAGGGGTTAAGATTGAGGCCATTTGTCGAGAGAAGATGGCTGGTGAGCAGGACAATCCAAACGGGAGTCTGCGGAAGCGATATAATGATATTCCATCACTAAAGGTGGTAATGTCTCGAGAACTGTCTTTGATGGTAACTTGGAAGTAGGCTTCCTTAAGATCCAGGGTGGTATAGAAAGCCTGGCCCGAGGCTTGCTCGACTAATTCGTCCAACCTTGGGAGAGGATAAATGTCAGTGGCTAAGTGAGTATTTACTTTTCTGTAATCGAGACACATCCTCTTAGAGCCATCTGATTTGCTTACTAACACAATCGGGCTGAGCCATGCAGCAGTCGATTTTTCTATAATTTCCCGGGCTTCCATATCTTCTAGCATTTGGCTAATTATTTCCTTTGAGGCTTCAGGATACCGGTACATAGGGGCCCTCACAGGACTGTCATCTGTCAACTGAATCTCCACAGGGGGGACATTAAGGGTTCCCAATTCTCCCTCTTCCAGCAAAAATAGCTGATCATGGGTTAAGATGACTTTATTTAATTCTGCTTTTTGTGTTTTCCTTAAATGGGACATGGGTAATTTAGATAATAGGTGATTTAACTTTTCTTTACGTCCTCCAGGAATACTAGGTTGGTCGGAATGGGGAAGGAGGTCATTTTGAATGTGATGTACTGAAGGTGAATTTACTTCGCCCTTCTCATACCAGCCAAAAAGGGTGCCTATTTTAAAAATTTTGGGTACTTTGGTGTTGTTAGTTACTGGGCAGGGAATAGTTTGATCATCATTTACGTTAACACAAAAGGGGTGACAGTTACTGGAGGGTTTTCCTTGTGGGTGTACTATGAGGGTGGTACCAGTTTCTTCTGCAACCGTTAGGGGGATGAATTTGGTTTGATATGGATCTAGCCGAATTTCTTTGGGATTATGCAATTGGTTCTCAAGTTTTAATGATATTACTGGGGGAGGAAGTTGAGTTACGTTACGGACTGCACTTTTCCGGGGTCGAATTTGGTGGACGGCATAAGGAGCCTTTCCCCAATGAAATAACTTCTTCTCAGGATCCCATATGAATGAGGAATGGAATAGGATGTCAGTTCCCAGCAACATATCTGCTTGCAAATAGCTGTTTGGAACCACTGGGACCCATTTCTTTACTACCGTTTGCAGCCCAATACCTACTTCCACTAACACTGAACCTAGTATTCTGAGGGGTGTTCCTGTTACTCCTTGGAGACAAGGGAATTTTCTTTTCTGGTGGAGTTCACAACCTAATTTACTTCTGGTGGATTCTTTCATTAAAGTATAACTACTACCAGTATCTACCAAAGCTGACACTAATTTATTGTTTACTGATAGTTGAATTATAGGAGGGGCGGGGGCCTGAGTTAGTCAGCTATGATTCTGGTTAATTCTCCCTGGGCAATTGGCATTTCCCCTTCTGCAATTCATGCGTCGGCAGTCAAAGCACGACCCATCGTGGGGAGCTGAGGCACATTCTCTCAGGTTGTGAGTGTGAGAACGACAATAAGGGCAGAATACTTTGGGCTTTGGGGAGGACCATGACCGTCCAGAAGGAGTAAGGGACTGATACTGATGGTATTGACTGGGTGGGCTAATTGATTTGAGCTGGCTTAATTGAGTTGTCAGGGCCTTCATCTGTTCCTTGAGATCTTCTATCTCGGACTTGCTTTCTGACTCTGGGGAGGGGGTTGGGGCAGAAGTTAGGGGTTGGGTGACTTTTGGTCTGACTGGCTTTTCATTTTCTCTGGACACCTGCTGTACAGATGGGGTTTGTGTTTCCAAGAAAAGTTGTCTTTGGTACTCAACTCTGTCCAGGAATTTATTTAGGGGGTGTAGGCTTCATCTAAGAAACCTTCCAATTTATCTTTGAGATCTCGTGGTAGACCTTGCCATACCTTTCGTTTTAGGTATTTGTTTCTATCAGGAAATTTTTCATTTGGAAATTTAGACTCTAAAGTGGCGTATTTGCAAATGGTTCTATTACAAAAGACTTGTGGGCTCTCTCCCCAGTCATAAAATTCATTTTCTAAATCCTGCCACGCTCGGTCTAGATTCACATCTACAGCAAACTCATCTTTTAATAGCTGACAAAAATGACTCCATGAAAGGTTCGGCTGTTTTCGTTGGTGGTTATGTGTGAGCATGACTATTTCTGATCCTAACCTGCTTTTGGCGACTTGGATTCGGGAGGCATCCTCGGGTGTGGCCTGTTCTATCAATTCAATAAATATTTGGAGGCGTGTTGAAGCCTCTAGGCCCTCCAGGTGGTTTAGTTCGAGCATGGGGATGTCTCTCGGTTTGGTTACTGGGGGGCGACTAACTACAGGTGAGGCAAGGGTCTCTTCCTGTTTGATGACGCGACTCCCTATTCTCTCTATCACCGCGGCCTGGTGACGTACCACATTCTTTAATTCTTCGATTTCCCCTCTCATGATTTTGGAGTTTTCAAGCTTCCAACTGCCTTCTACTGTCTCCCCTTCTCTTTCTTCATAATCCATTTTGGCTAGGGATGCTGGGTCAGTTTGTACCTTAATCTAACTTTAATCTAATCTGACTCTTCCCTATCCATGAAATTTCTTATGGTTTTTCTGAGTTTGCTTTTTACTCTTTGTTTACCTTCTTGATTCCAATGAATTCCATCCTCTGATAGGTTCTCTACCCAGAACTCACTGTTGAAATGGATTTGTTGATTGGGCAGGTGTTTTTGTAATTTTTTATTTATGGCCCTTTGTACTTTCCTATAATCCTGATGGGACATGAATTCTTCATTGGGGTAGAATCTGGGTTCTATTAAACATACCCATACTACTGCTTGGCAGTCTTGTTCAATAGACTCTATTATTTGGCTAATGTTCTCTACAATATCTTTAGGATTTGATTCCTGGTCAATATCATTACTGCCTATCCAAAGTATACATAGGTCATGTTCCCAGTTTAGCACTTCATTCATTCGGGTATCATTATTGAAATTGTCTGCTCTACCTCCAGGTGCTCGGAATATTCTTATTTCTGTATTTTCCACTACTAACTTGTTTGGAATTTGACTATGACCCACCACTGAAATTTTCCACATTCTCCCTTGTTGTGGTAATGTTAGGCAGTGCTCAAAACACTTTGAATCCCACCGCTTAAGCCAGTGTGGTGCCCGGGGGGGGGACGGGGGCGTTATTTTATTTATTTATTGTTGTTATAGTTGTTAATTGTTGTTATTCTATTCTTTATTTAATTAATTTGTTTTACTTTCACTTCACTGCTGAAGGACCACCAGTGTGGTGCCTTGTCATTAAATTAACTTCGAATGGGGAACTCTCATGACCATTAATTAATATAATTAATCAAAGTAAATATATTTTTAATTGCCATGAGAGGTCTCCATTCGAAGTTAATTTAATGACAAGGCACCACACTGGTGGTCCTTCAGCAGTGAAGTGAAAGTAAAACAAATTAATTAAATAAAGAATAGAATAACAACAATTAACAACTATAACAACAATAAATAAATAAAATAACGCCCCCGTCCCCCCCCCCCCGGGCACCACATATGTAGAACTGGTTCTATGAATTATTATAATTATTTTGGGTATTTTATCAGAAAATTATAGTTTCGTCCTCAATGCCCACTAACAAAAAAGTCATTATTTTACATTTTCACTTGAATGCTCTAAAGAATTGAGATTTCTATGTATACATTACCTGATACATTCTAAAAAGGTTTTCTTAATTACATTTTTGTCGCAAATTCCTAGTTTCTGAGATATTCAATGTGTTCTATGTGACCTTCGCTTCGGTAATAAGGTCAAGTTTAGTTTGGTTTGAACAAGGTCCTGTTATTTGTTAATATAGGTTAAGGTTTGGTTGATTTAGGTTTTGTTATGTTATGTTAATTAAGAAGATATCAAATGTTTTCAATGACAAACAATTGGGGGTTGAGCGAGGTGCAGACCCCATTTTTTTCGTAGCCACATGCCAGATTTTGTGACCGTCAGTGTCTTGCGCGTTCGTCAATATGTCATTGTTAGGTTATAAATTATTATTGCACCTTATTTATATTGTAAATCACTGTATTTCGTCTTCCCCATCCAAGAAGCCCACATTCCCATAATATCCAGTCCCCATGCTTGTTGGGGTGATAAGGATATCTTATAATATATGCATTTTCGACGAAAATTAATGTCAAAATCATTCGAAATTAATCAAAATCTATACGAAAAGTGTGGTTTATATCCAGGTGCATTCTGGTGAAAATGTAAAATTTTTCCACAAAAAATTATCCTGTCTTTTGAAAAACTCGAACAATATAATTATAAAGCAACACAAACACTTCACTTCATGGATACATTCTCAACGTCACTCACCCATGAATAAAACTGCAAACACACATCGTCATCATACAACAAGGAAAATTCAATCAATTAACATCACTCCTCTGAGTCCTCTCCCGCTGCCTCTCTTCACGGCAAAAGACTCATCTCACGAACGTGCCACTCTACCTGGGACAACACACTCAACAATGTCCTCCGTGCCACCTGGGACAATATCGCACGTCTTCCTCTCCACAACCATGGATAAGGCAAACGTGCCGAGTTTAAATGCCGCTCTAGCCCGCCTCCGCCTTAGACACACACGACTCTCGGCTCACTTATACCGATTAGTACGCCTGTCACCCGATCCTTACTGCCTCTGGTGCAGAAATGTGGAGGAAACAATCGAACACTTCACGCTGCTGTGTCCCCGCTCGTATTCCCACCGAATACTTCTAAGAAGCCAACTCCTCGCCCTAAACATCATCACCTTCGACCTACCCACCCTGCTGGGGCTGATGGGCGTGCATCCCTTACGACAATCTGCTGCTATTCGCCTCACCTAAGCCTTCCTCAGGAAGACCGGTCAGCTACCATAAGAACATAACATAAGAATTGATTTGACTGCAAGACGCCAGTTGATGACCTACACGAGGCAGCTCCTTGTCTCCCACCCTTGGAATAGTCCATATTCAACCATCCCACCTGCCATCTCTATCCATACTCTGATTCAACCGTCTTTTAAAGCTACCTATTGACTCAGCACTTACTACGTGTCTATCCCGCTTATTCCAATCGTTCATCACTCTGTTAGTGAACCAATATCTACCTAGGTCTGTCCTGAATCAATGTTATTCTAGCTCAGGGGTCGGGTACCTTTATGGCTGAGAGAGCCATGAAAGTCAAATATTTTCAAATGTATTTCCGTGAGACCCATATAATATTTTTTTAACACTGAATACAACTAAATGCGTCAAATTTTTTAAGTAAAACCAAATATTTTAGAGTATAATAGTTATCTGAATTTATTCTTTTTAATTACGTTTTAGTTAAGATTTTATCTGCGAGCCAGATGCAGTCATCAAAAAGAGCCATATCTGGCTCGCGAGCCATAGGTTGCCGACTCCTGTTCTAGCTTGTAGCCATTTCCACGTGTCCTATTCTAACTACTAATTTATAAACGTATTATTTTACATCTTCACCATATTGCTCTAGAGTCTAGAGAATTCAGGGTTATATATTTGCATTACCTGATGCATTTTGAGAATGTTTTCTTAATTACATTTCCGTCGCAAATTCTTAGTTTGTGAGATATTCAATGTTTTCTGAGACCTCTTCGAAAAATAAAGTTTAGTTTGGTTTAAAAAAGGTTCTGTTATTTGTCAATGTAGGCTAAGGTTTGGTTAAGCTTGGTTAGGCTAGGCTACAATAATATAGAATCAATCAAATGTTCTCTATGACCAAAAGTAGGGAGTTGGACGAGGAGCAGAGGCAAGACACAGATGTAAACAAACGCCATTATGGTGAAGATGTCTAAATTTACCTTTCTAAAACCTGATCAATGTTTCCCTTATTAATTCCTTTTACCCATTTGAAAACCTCAATCATATCTCCTCGCCTGTGATCACCTCGCAGGACACCAGCAGGGCGAATAGACCGTCACAGCCCTAAACACCAACAACATTAGGCTATATCTTAACACAAGCCGTGACAGTCATCATTTATAAGGTTTATTTCTTTACATCTACTAACCTCCTCATCTGTGTCTCACCCATGGCCGTCCACACGCTTGTCTGCTTCAGTAGTAATCCTTAGGGCGGTAAATAAAGTCTTCTGGCACACACAAAAACCAGCAATACACGGAACGAGGAAACACACGTCTAACCCACTAACTATAATATACTACTGTCTCTACCCACCAGTCCATGGATCACAGAAGGATGTACAGGCTAAGATAATATTTGGATGAAGCAATGGTAGCGTCATCTATTTGGAACTTTGTGTAGAAAACTCTGCTTTTCAGGGATATCTTTGATATTCTTCAGTATTTTGGTAGTTTTCTCCTTCCCAATCTTTGGACCACTCATTTAATTTATTACTTGATAATAATAATAATAATAGTGTATTTTCTTATATTTTCTATTAAGGATTACAACAACCAGTCCATTTATATCCTGTATTTTCTTTTGTTAAGGATTACAATTATCAGATAATTTGTATCATATGTATAATTGTTACTTGCAAACTACTTAAGTAGTGAAAGAACTGAAAGCAGAATCTAGGTTATTTTACAAATAAGAATGATAAATGATGTGGCAACATTGATTGATTTAATAGAATCTTTTCCAGAGCAAACACAGAATACACATTTATTGCATTTAGTGAAATATTAGTCATTTAATTGTTATGTGACTATATCAATTGGCATATAAACACCTTGGTATTGAAACTGTGGTGCCCGGGGGGGGGACGGGGGCGTTATTTTTTTTATTTATAGTTGTTAATTGTTGTTATTCTATTCTTTATTTAATTAATTTATTTTACTTTCACTTCACTGCTGAAGGACCACCAGTGTGGTGCCTTGTCATTAAATTAACTTCGAATGGGGAACTCTCATGGCAATTAAAAAGATATTTACTTTGATTAATTATATTAATTAATGGTCCCTGATGTTGGATATTTCCCTGAATATTAAGAAAAGAAAGCTGCCACCACCCCCAAAGGTTTAATGAGAATTAGGGGATTCTCAGGGAATTTAATTTCTTCCTAAAGGGAAGTTAAAATATTCGAAAGAGAAAATAATTACTACCAGGGAAATATAGGTGACCAATGAAAAGAAAAGGGGAACTGATTTAACAATTTAGTTATTTGGTAGAGTGGACTGAGTTTCAATAAGGCACATGGATTCGTGGATTTGTTTCATATCCTTTTTCAAGAGTGTTGAGCACCTCCCTATTAACCTTACCACACCAACGGAGGTTAGTATTAACACAGAATCACTTTCTCAGATTTTACTTGAGTTATTTATTTAATGTATACTTTGAATATCACAAGCTGATCACTGAGTCTTAGAAACACGGCTTAGTTATAGTATCAGACAACTTAATGGCTCATGGCAGAAAAACTTCACCTTCCTCAAAAAGAAAATAAATACAGAGTTGGCAATACATATCTCACCTCGAGATACCAAGCTCTTCACACATTACACATTATACCCTTGACTCCCTTCCCTGAAAAATATCACCTTAAAAATGTTATAATTTTGTAACTGGGCCTGAGAACAGTTAAAGAACCTTTTCTCAGGGGATTTCCGAAAGTAAGGTGATCTCAATGTTTCTGTTTATGCATACATAGTATAACTCTTCCTCACTAAATAGGAATACGCGATTCCTATTCCTGAATACATGGGCTGGGTCTATCAGACCGTCTTACGTGACACATAGTTTCCTAAAGCTTAACTTGGAAATTTGGCAGTGGCTTTCTAGCCGTTCATTTAACTACAAAAACAAAAGAAAGTAAATGAGAAATTGGTGTAACTGTCGTGGAGGCATTCTTTCCCTGTGGACGTGATAAAAGCTTAGTTCCGAATCAGTATAATTCACTTCCTTAACTCAGAAGTTAATACACAGTCACAATAACATAGAAATTACCGTGAAAAAATATATATTGTACACCATGAAATATTTTGTAGGGGAATAGATGACCATGCGGTTTTGAAACCACGTTGTCCTTCTTTAAGAGAAGGAAATTGATATTATCCACTTATAATAGATCTCAATAGGGGTTTACATGTATTGTCAGACTACTGGGGAAGATTATGGACTATATAATAATGGCGAGAGGCATTGGATTTCACAAATATTGAGAAATTTCGAGAGCGATGTCACTCACCTGTGGACGTGATAAAAGCTTAGTTCCGAATGACGCTCTCTGGGAAGAAGGCGGGAGAAGAGAAGGGGGAAGGGGGGGTTTCGAGGATATTCCTCCTTTGATCTTATTATTAATTGATGATTGAGACGTGAAATAGTTATCAATTTATAGGAAATTAATTTTGACGCTAAATAAGTGACATTTAGATATCTATTGAACCTGATCTCTGGATTACTATATAGGGGAAAATTTTTGTCTACGTGACTTTTTGCACGTCTACGAGCCCCGGGGCATGATCACCTCATATGATGCAATATTACGTCATTCTTAACAAAGTTTTGTGGGAAGATAACTAAGTAGGTTAATTAGATTAGACTATGGAGAGCATTTTGACAAGTTAATGACTATTAATAGTGATTAGATTATGATATTAATTTCTTTCCATAGAAAACTGTCTTGTGGGAGGGGTTGACTGCATAGGATTTGAAAGTTTGGAGAAACAATTCTAATATAAACCTTAATATAAACATATAGCATAAAAGTATGAATGATGTGAGTAAAAACATTTATATAATGCAGTATCCCCTTGGGAATACAGGATCTAAGGGCAGACTAAACAAAACAAAAAAAAGGTACATTCAGTAGGCCTATTTGAGATTAAATTGGAGGCATCACAAAACAATAATTAACACCACCATTTTGGAGTTGTTCTATACAGCAACACAAATAAAAAATAGAACAAATATCATAAAGCAGCTTTACATTACATATTAATATCAAATTATCACAATTACCAGACACATAAAGGGATGGTTAGCCACATCAAGCCACAAAGCAAAATGCAGATGCATTGAATCTTAAAAGAGTTTCACATGTGCAGTGTTACTTGCACAATTGGCATTGTATTTCATTATGGAAAGCAAGTAAACAGGAAGTAGACAAGCATTTCATGAAAAATCCTTCCAAAATAGATACTGTATATTAACAGTATATGGCAAAAAGAAGGACAACAGTTTTCTGCAGTTTCAGTTTTATATAAGATAATATTTCTTTACTGCATATGTTCCTTATATGATCAAATATATCAAAAGGCAAATTATGGTAAGATGATTTCATCTATGTGTACCGAGTACAACGGGCCAACTATCATTACGGTGATTCCTTTGCGGAATCACCGGTAAATCCTCGTATTCTCGACGCTCGTTAAGATACCTTGTTATGGTTAGAGTAGGTACTACTAGCGAAAGAGGATGATGGGAAAAACGCGTGACGTCACTGGAACTGAGGATATATATATCGGTCTGGGCGGGAGGTCAGTCACTAGTGTTCCGTGACCCCGCTCCAGACAGCTGCCGAGAGGACCAGCAAAAGACGGTCTTTCGGTTGATGTTTGACGAAGGCTGCATGTGGAGTTGCCTCTCAAACAAGGACGACGGCCAGAAGGACCCAGTGACTCTCAAACAATATTTGTGGCGTGAGTGTATTTTGGTCGTTTTTCCATCAGTTCCCTCACGTATAGTTAGGTAGGATAGAATAGGAATATTTGTGTTAAGGTATATGTTTATGTTTGTGTCGCTAAGGGTGGATAAGCATTTGTAAGAGCACCACCACGGATATAGCGAGTACTTTATTTATTTATTCATCATTAAAGTTAACCATTCTCGTATTTTCTTCTTAACGTCGGACCCTCGGTACAGTGGTTGCAGCGGTGTAGATGCAAATTACGCATCAGCCCACGTTGTCCGGAGGACGCTACAGTGTGCTAGTTAAATAGATAATTAGCCCCCCCTTCCAGTTAATTTTTTATTCCCTTAGAGTAGTGATTAGTGATTGGTGATTGAAATATTTACGTAGTGTTAATAGTGATATATTGTGTATTTTTTTTTGTGTTAGTGGTAGCATTAGTATGAAGTTCAAAGTAGCCATTGTAGGGCATAGCCAAGTGCCCTCTCACCTGGACCACTTACCCTCTCCTATTGATGTCCAGATATTTAAATCACCTGGAGCCACAGCCCGGTCTTTTTTTTCATAATGAACACCTGACCGCTGTATTCAACAGCCGTTATGACATGGTGATTTTGTGGCTGGGGAGTAATGACATCCACCCCCGGTGTCAGGTGAAGGACATCGTCAATAACATAAAACTTATTGTAGAACAGCTGGAGGCTCGTTGTACCCCCAAAGTAAAGATTTGTCTGATTGAGCCACGATTGACGGAAATACGTTGGAGGCCTAGGATCGAGCAGGAGGCTTATAATAAAGTGGCCAAGGGAGTTAACAACAAACTCCAAAAGAGAGCTTTGCGGGGTAAGGAATTTATTTCCTTTGGTGCCAAGCCTTTTTTATACTCCTTAAGATCTGACGGAGTACACTTTAACCGCGAAGGTAGAGAGAGAGTAAATGAACAAGCTGACAGGTGCCATTTGCAATGCCCATGTCTTTCAACCTGAGGAACACTGGGGTTACTCCCAGACTAGTAATTAATATGTCTGATAAACTTTTACCACACTTTCGGTCTAGTGGAAAGGCTGCTCAGTCTTCCCCGCGGGCATGGGTCCCCAGATTGTTAAGTGAGTCGCGGTCTTCGGATCGCCGGGCGTCCTTTCCCCCTCCAATTAAATTTTAATTATGAATTCTCAGATAGACTTGTTAGGCGACTCGTGGTTTCCCCAGGAGGAAATAACAGAAGTGGGTGAACAAGCGCTTGGTGGAGCAATAAAACCAGAGTGTTCAGAAGTCGGTCATCACGATCAGAGGAAGATGGAGTCCTTTATTATTCTAAACAGAAAAGAAATAACACCTTGCTCGATTCGTTGGTGGTGCCCACGGTAATAAAACGGAAAGCCCATGCTATGTTTTTTTAAATTGAAACGTCGGATGAGTGTGACGCGGGAGTTAGGGATATTAACTTATACGTGAGGGCGACTATGGTGGTGCCAAATACACACTCCTCCACTTCGAGGGTGGACGAGGCAGTTACTACTACAACCATCATTACAACCATCACCTCACTGTCAACGGCTACACAATCCACCGTGCCGCGGACAAGTTAACACTAGTTGTGGGTGATGGAGGTTCTATAGTCGACATGAGCGAGATCGTGTTTTCTTCCGAGGATGAGGATGACACGGAGGAACCACGCAGAGCCCGAAGGCCTGTGAGGAATTCCTAGAGGAGTGTTGAGAGGGAGAGATGGTAGTAAGTAGACCCCTGGGTGGTTAAAGGAAAGGTTACTGCCTATAAAAACTCTTTTGCAGCGGCGAGGAGATGCCGAACTGGTAAACTGGTCCCGCAGCTGAAGCAGAGATCACCGCAGTCCTGGGGGCTCTGTAGTGCCCAGGTAAAGGACTGGAAGTTCACCCCCCATGGATGAAGGCTTTGGTGAGACCCCGTCGAGGATCACCACCCTGCTCAGTTTGCCAGGACTGGTGGGAGTTGGCTTCACCTATTCCGACCAGGAGGTCGAATCACGTCTGACTCGGAAGTCTTGCATAGAGACAAGAAGAAAGAAGAAGAAGAAGAAGACCGGTCCCGACTTGTGTTGATAATATATAAACTCATGTTCTTACGAGTGTGAGAATACGAGGATTTATTTTTTTTTAAAGAGGAAAGCCGTGTACCGAGTACAACGGGCCAACTATCATTACGGTGATTCCTTTGCGGAATCACCGGTAAATCCTCGTATTCTCGACGCTCGTTAAGATACCTTGTTATGGTTAGAGTAGGTACTACTAGCGAAAGAGGATGATGGGAAAAACGCGTGACGTCACTGGAACTGAGGATATATATATCGGTCTGGGCGGGAGGTCAGTCACTAGTGTTCCGTGACCCCGCTCCAGACAGCTGCCGAGAGGACCAGCAAAAGACGGTCTTTCGGTTGGTGTTTGACGAAGGCTGCATGTGGAGTTGCCTCTCAAACAAGGACGACGGCCAGAAGGACCCAGTGACTCTCAAACAATATTTGTGGCGTGAGTGTATTTTGGTCGTTTTTCCATCAGTTCCCTCACGTATAGTTAGGTAGGATAGAATAGGAATATTTGTGTTAAGGTATATGTTTATGTTTGTGTCGCTAAGGGTGGATAAGCATTTGTAAGAGCACCACCACGGATATAGCGAGTACTTTATTTATTTATTCATCATTAAAGTTGTCCATTATTTTTATATTCGTTTTCTGTTCGTAAAACAACGTCGGACCCTCGGTACATATGCTTTAAACAAAACAAAGCCCAAGCAACATATAGTACCAATAACCAATTTTTTTTCCAGATGTTGTGAAAAGTAGGAAAGATAGAAAAAATAACATGCTGTCATATTTAATTAAGGGCACTATACTAATATGATCAATTAATTTAAATAAGACAGGTAAAATTCCTAATACACTAGCTTTGTTTCTCACCAAAATATTTTCTTACAAAAAGTAAAAACTTTTAGCTAAGATAAAGAGGAAAGGTATGTATATGGGAGTATGGTAGGAAAAATGGCATGGGAAGGTGAACAAGATGTTAACTAGTGAATGAGTTAATGTGAATAAAGTAAGCACCATCATAGACATCATAGGTCATATGGTACTGGAGATAGTGAAAGGATGGATACGAAAGAGGGAAACAAAAAAGAAATGCTGCTCAAGGGTCATTAAGGCAGACATGTCAGCTTTATCACATATAACCTTAAAAGAATACGACAAGCAACATCGATTTACATCCGGGTAGCTATTTTCAGATAGTGGTGCGAACAGGCTAGGATAATAATATTTTGCCAATAGATATCGTAGACAACCCAGGAATCAAAGAAAAGAGGTTAGAGAGGAGTACCTACAAAAATCAGGTAAGCAAGAAACTGAGAAAAGCTAAGATAACAGTTGAAGAGGGAGTAAGTGTTAGTAAGATATTTAGGGTGTTCAAAGTTGCAGTGATTGCAGTAGCACCAGAGGTGATTGAGTATAGATCTCTTATTGGTCAGAGAAAGAGAAGTGCAGGGAGGAAAAGTTAAATAAAGTGAGTTATAGAAGGGAAGAGGAAAGCATATTAAAAAATGCTACCAAAATGTGGCAAAGGAAATAAGAGTAAGGAGGAGAAATTAGTACAACTGAGGAAAAAGTAGGTGTGGTAAAGCTGTAAGTTTTGGATTGAAAATCTGCAAAAATATTGAAATTTAGAGAAAAACAGTGGTGGATTGAATGTTTCTGATATGTGACCTTGTATGGAGACAGACAGAAGTACCAGATGAGTTGAAGAATAGTAGAAATGAGTGATAATTACAGAGGGTTAAGTTTGCTTAGTTGCCAGAAAAGTGTATGGGAGAGTCTTGACGGAGAGATTGATGGAAGTAACTGAAGAGAAGATTAGCAAAGACCAGGAAGGATTTAGGAAAGAAAAAGGTTGTGTGGACCAGAAATTTGCAATTAAAATTATGGTAGAGGAGTACTAGGGGAAGGATGAAAAATATATGCAGCATTTATGGACATAGAAAAGGCATATGATAAGAGTTGATAGGGAAGCTCTTTGGAACGTTCTAAGAGTTTGTGGTGTTGGAGGCCAGTTATTAGGAGGAATTAAGGTATTTTACAGAGAAGCAAATGTGTGTGTGAAGATGGATGGAGATATAAGTGAGAATTTTCCAATAGGAGTATGAGTGAGACAAATATGTGTGATGTATTGTCTGTTTAATATTTCTATGGATAAGTGGATGAGATAAATGAAAGCTTAAGTGGGGAATGTAGAGGCAAGACCAAAGATGAATGGAAAGGGATGGGCATTGGTGGCATTGGAAGCGGTGGTCTAGTGGCTAGCGGTTGGGCATAGCAGTTCAGGGTCCCACATTCAAGCCTCGGCACGGGCTGGCCACTTTTCTACGTTACTACCGCCGAGTGGCCTAAGATCACCCACATGCTGCCATAACACCATCCTCGCCGGGACTGCAATGTTATATGCGCGAGGAGCTTCCGCTGGTAGCATGAGCCTAAGAAGAAATGAGGCGTCACTTAAAAAATCTGACCCGCGCTACTAACAGGTGGAGGCCAACCATCTAAGGTCTCCCTTAAGCCTACCGGCACTATGGGTAACAAGATAAAATGCCTGTCTGTAGATGACACTATTTTGTTTGCAGATAATGAATATGAGCTTCAGAGAGTGTTGGATGAATTCTATAGTACAGTATTATATGAGAAGGAAGCTAAATATGAATGCTGGTAAAAGTCAGGTGAAGGATTTCGGAAATTGGTAAGTAGATGTGCTTGATTTTAATACACTTTATGGCAGTGTTTCTTAACATGGTATGCTAGCACCCTCTGAGGATGCTGAGATTGATTCTAAAGGGTTCTGGGAAATGCTGCATATATGACAGTACAATGTCAATGTTTCCCGTAACCAGATGTTAGGTTGTGCTGGACTGCCCAGACCTAACTTACAGAAGGTGGTCAAGTTAGAAAAGGTTAAGAAACGCTGCTTTATTGGGTGAGTGTACCAGCAGTAGGAAGGTGTGAGGTAGTTCTAGGAGAGAGAGAAAGGAGGAAGTGAAAAGTTTAAGTATTTGAAAACAGTGCTAAGCAAATATGGAGAGATGGAAGCATAATTAAGAGAGAAGGCTGTGAAAGGCATGAGTGTCGTAGAATCTCTTGAAGTGATTATGAGAGGAACGAGTGTATCCATGGAGGTAAAGAAAGGTTTAAGAAACAGTATTCTCCTACCAAGACTGACATATAGATTATATACTTGGATATAAAATAGGACACAGGAGTTAAGAATGTGTGCAGTGGAAATTAGTTATCTGAAGGAGTATATGAGTGACAAGAGGGGAGGGCAATGAAAGCATGTATGAAAGGTGTGACATGGGAGCTTGTGCAAATGGAGTGGTGAAGTGTAGTGAAATGGGTGAAAAAAAAAATACTTTGAGATGGTTTGGTCATCTTGAGAAAAAAAACATTGAAGTTTGTGAAGGTGTATGTGAGTGAAATTGAGACTCCTAGGAGGAAAGGAAGGCCAGTTGTAAAATAGGATAAAGGAATACATGCATGAAAGAGGTGCTAATAAAGTGGAAGGACTTGAATAAACAATGAGGGAGTTCGTGGATAGGGAGAGGTGGAGACTCTTCTTCTATGGCTATTCTCTTGGGGGACAATCCCGGGCGTCAAAAGCTATATATAGAAGAGATAAATAGCCATGGAAACCCATATCAAGATACTGGAAGTGACAGTAAAGTGTGGGAAAGGAGGAAAGGAATGATGTGGTATAGAGTGAGTGAGAAAAGCTAGCTAGGGGAAAAGAAGGGTGTGCAATCCTAATGTTTCTTATGATACAGGATTCCTTTGTGGGATGTTTCCGTAGGGAACGAAGTATCAGAAACTGTAGATAGATAGATGGAATTAATGTTAAGAATGAACAGGAGGTAATTGTGATGTTTATGGGAATGATAAATGATGGTAGGAAGCTGTATGTACAGGAGAAATTAAAAAGAAGGAAATTATGAAAGCAATTGCAAATTTGAAGAATGGTAAGGCAGCAAGAGTAAATGAGATTACAAATGAGATGTTAAAGCATGGAGGAGACTGAGCAAATGCATGCAAAATATAAGTGGTTTATCATGGGAAGAAGGGAAGGTACTTGAAGATTGCATAAAGGCTAATAATAATCCATTTACAAGGGGGATGGTTGTAGAAATGAATGTGAGAACTGTGGAAATATAACTGGAAATGTCTACGTAAAGATTGTGATTGAACAGGTACAGATGAGAGTATAATTGGCAAAGAACAGGGAGCGTTTCGAAAAGGTAAGCAATGTATAAATAAGATTATGTCAATTATATTCTGTCGACAAGAGCGTGCGAGGTAAATGTAATAGGACCACGGAAGTAGGTTCACGTAGACAAAAATCCATAATCTTATGACCACAGATTCACATAAAATTTGCCCAGTGTAATAGGCCCTTTATGGATGCAAGCAGCGACGTAGTTGGAAGCGCCATCATAAGATAGTAGAATATTACGGAAGTGACCATGATGCGTGAAATCAATTATTGCTTCGTGAAACCGAATTTGAAACATTTCACTGACACATGATGTAGATCGTGAATACCATCTTGATTTTGACAACAACGGCAATATACACATGTGGCACACTTCCACCAACTCTTGTACCTCATCATTGTTGTCGTCGTCTATGTTTTTCTCTTCCTCTCTTTTTTCCTGGTCTTTATCTTTACTCTTTTCTTCGTCATTACAGTTCTCGTCCTAGTTTATGCCCCCGTTCTCCTTCTAGTGAATGACCTACGTACCAGACAGGAAGCAGCGGACCATCCCAGTCTTCATTTTGTCATAGCTTCGAGGACGCTATTTTGTTAACTGTTATGATGTCAGGAGTAACAGTACGTCTGCTGGGTGATATTTTTGGTCCTGTTACTTTTATAAGTGAAAACTACATCCTCCCTTCCATGCAGTAATTCTACAAACCGACAAGGGTAATGGTTACACTCATGATTATTTCCTCACGGTTATTTCATACAGTTGAGTGCACATGATAATACACATAATACGGTTTCTACTTCTCATTCATGCCATGTTTAAATGCGGTGTCGCCGGCTATTTAGGGCGCCAAGTCAGGTCCTGGAAACGACATTTCTAACCTTAGTGCAACAAAACGAGTGTTCTGTTAAAAATACTCAGTCGTTATGGGCAAAGTACAGTTACCACGGTCATAATTCAACAACAACTAATGGGATAACGGGCAGCGTGGTGAGGTGTGTTTCAAGGTAAATATTGCAGCCTGAGTAGCTACCCCACCGTCGTAGAGCAGCGCCTCACGAGTGGCCCGTAGTGATGGGCGCTCGTGAACGAATCGGTTCATAGAGTCGGCTCTTCCAAGTGAACGAGAAGAGCCGGATCTTTCTCGAGAGCCGTTTGAGAGTTTTTTGAGAGCCATTTATTTTTAAGTTTCTAGTTTTTCCATATTTTTGCAATTTTCTAACAAAATGCAAAAATTACCGATTGTTAATAATTATAGTAATGATAATAATAATAATAATACTTACGAGTATGAAGCCTATTCATAGAAATTATATAGTAAAATAGTTAAGTTACCGCTTCAAGTTAACAAAGAAAACTGTATTTCCAAGTACCTTACCCTCTAGCAAAGAGGGGTAACTCAACACATAAAACACATATATATGAATAATTCAGAAAATATATGGTGTATATGGCAGGCCAATGATGTGGAATGTACACTACAATATTCCCTACAACATATCGGTAAATGAAGACAATCTGATAATATTAAGAGGTCAAATTAAATTATAAAACTCGTCTCAAAACAGGGTACATGTTATACAAACCAAGTATATTTTTTTTCCATAGTTAATTTTTTAACACAAAACTGATTTTCTCATTATAGCTCGAGAACCATAAGGTATACGTACAATGACTACGAATAGACAAAGAGAGAATAGGAACCCAACTTTCTGTTGCAACATTTAAAAATGAAATTACTCTTTATATAATGAAGGAAATTTTTTTTTTCATAACCTGTGAGTAAAATGAAAAAATAACTACACTAGCTGATACGCCTTTTAAAATTATTTAAATGATTATAGGTGCATTTTTTCTGTCAAACTAATCGTTAAGGTTTTTACCTTATAACTCGAAAACTATGAAATTGACGTAAAACTACTAAGAGTAATTAGGGAAGTTAAATGAAACAAGCTTTCTTTTCATTCTATTGAAAATGAAACTCAATGATAAATGACCATCGAAATTTTTTTTTTCTTAACTATTAGCGTTATTCAAAATCAAACTACACCAGCTGAAAGGCCTTTTGAAGGTAAGAAAATAACATTTTAACATAATTTTTGTCAAACTAGTATTTAACATTTCGTTTTGTAAAAACGAAAACTATGGAGTTTAAGTCAAAAAATCTGCGAATAATTAAAATAAGGAAATAAATATATATATTTTTTGGACCATCAGAACATGTAAACAGTTTATAAATAATGAAAACATTAAAAAAAAAAAAGTTTTTGGCGTAAATTTAGATTAAATTACAGTGGAACTTTGACTTACGAGTTTAATTCGTTCCGTGACCGAGCTCGTAACTCAATTTGCTCGTATATCAAATCAATTTTCTCCATTGAAATTAATTGAAATGCCATTAATCCGTTCCAGCCCCCAAAATACCACCCAATTTTTTGTTACGTGTTTTTAAATAAGAAAAATGTATTTATAAATAACAAATATTGTATAAAAACATAATAAAAGAGAATGTAAAGCAAATCAGCATAAATGGCTCGTACCTTCTCGCAGGTGATACCCTCCGTCACGGTATCTCCCGCAAGCTCCTTCTCCCTCACCCACATCAATAGCAGATTCTCCATCTTTTCATGGACAGAGCTCTGGAGCTTAGAAATTATTTTAACGCCCTTGGCTGGTGTTATAGCCTTTATCGACTCCTCCTGCTTCAATATGGTACATATCGTAGAAGTACTGCGCTCGTATTGCCTCGCCAAGTCGATTACTCGCACACCTTGCTCATGTTTTTTTTATGATTTCACGCTTTATTTCGATGGACATCATCCTTTTCTTCTTTGCACTGCTGTCCTTTCCTCTCACTTTCTTAGGACCCATGGTTACAAACAAGAAATTTGGTAAAATAAATGCACAAAAGCACAGAACGCGAGCACAACAGAGATCCTTACGCGGCGAGGTAAACACAAGCAGAGAACGAATTTTGCACGGGAAAGCTGGGCGGGTGTATGGCTGTGTTCACTAAAGGCCGGGTCACAGGGACAATTTTTTGTCGACAAATTTTGTCGACCTCGTCTCGCTGGAATATTTCGTCGACGCTGTGGTCACACAATGAAGTGCCGAGTCGGCGCCAAGACATCATTCGGCAACGCCCGAACCGGTAAATATAACCGAACTGTACCAACTGTATCAAAACAAAGGCAGAATTTCCTACGTTGAAGACAGTCAAGACACTCATCCTGCTTCAGTGCTCCAAAATTAACGGCGCCAGTGACACGGATTCAGACGTAAATATTGCAGAAATTGTACTGCTGCTAGCGTTAAAAAGAAAGCAGCTGCAACAGAAGAACGCAGCCCTGACGCTGACTCGTACCTCAAATTTTGGCTCGCAATTCAAAGCAAAAAATCGACTGAGTGACGGCTCGTGTCTCAAAAAAATCGTATGTTGGGGCACTCGTAAGTCAAGGTTCCCCTGTACATGATTTGATAGAACTTTTAAAATTACATAAATTAGCATAAGTGCATTTTTTCTGTACGACTAATATTTACGCGATAAAAGACAAGTTAACTACGTAGATAATTTGAGGGGTGGTAGGGTACCCCACCACCCCTCAAACTCACATTACGTAACAGTCAACCGCCAATTGTTCGCGCTCTCTCTCTCTCTCTCTCTCTCTCTCTCTCTCTCTCTCTCTCTCTCTCTCTCTCTCTCTCTCTCTCTCTCTCTCTCTCTCTCTCTCTCTCTCTCTCTGATATATAAATGTTAAATAAGAAAGAAAATAGATAGTATGTTTGTGTGTGTGTGTGTGTGTGTGTGTGTGTGTGTGTGTGTGTGTGTGTGTGTGTGTGTGTGTGTGTGTGTGTGTGTGTGTGTGTGTGTGTGTGTGTGGTGCCCGGGGGGGGGACGGGGGCGTTATTTTTATTTATAGTTGTTAATTGTTGTTATTCTATTCTTTATTTAATTAATTTGTTTTACTTTCACTTCACTGCTGAAGGACCACCAGTGTGGTGCCTTGTCATTAAATTAACTTCGAATGGGGAACTCTCATGGCAATTAAAAAAATATTTACTTTGATTAATTATATTAATTAATGGTCCCTGATGTTGGATATTTCCCTGAATATTAAGAAAAGAAAGCTGCCACCACCCTCAAAGGTTTAATGAGAATTAGGGGATTCTCAGGGAATTTAATTTCTTCCTAAAGGGAAGTTAAAATATTCGAAAGAGAAAATAATTACTACCAGGGAAATATAGGCGACCAATGAAAAGAAAAGGGGAACTGATTTAACAATTTAGTTATTTGGTAGAGTGGACTGAGTTTCAATAAGGCACATGGATTCGTGGATTTGTTTCATATCCTTTTTCAAGAGTGTTGAGCACCTCCCACAACAACGGAGGTTAGTATTAACACAGAATCACTTTCTCAGATTTTACTTGAGTTATTTATTTAATGTATACTTTGAATATCACAGGTTGATCATTGAGTCTTAGAAACACGGCTTAGTTATAGTATCAGACAACTTAATGGCTCATGGCAGAAAAAAACATCATCTTCCTCAAAAAGAAAATAAATACAGAGTTGGCAATACTTATCTCACCTCGAGATACCAAACTCTTCACAAATTACACATTATACCCTTGACTCCCTTCCCTGAAAAATATCACCTTAAAAATGTTATAATTTTGTAACTGGGCCTGAGAACAGTTAAAGAACCTTTTCTCAGGGGATTTCCGAAAGTAAGGTGATCTCAATGTTTCTGTTTATGCATACATAGTATAACTCTTCCTCACTAAGTAGGAATACGCGATTCCTATTCCTGAATACATGGGCTGGGTCTATCAGACCGTCTTACGTGACACATAGTTTCCTAAAGCTTAACTTGGAAATTTGGCAGTGGCTATCTAGCCGTTCATTTATCTACATCATTAAAGAAAGTAAATGAGAAATTGGTGTAACTGTCGTGGAGGCATTCTTTCCCTGTGAACACAATCAACGTTGAACCACGAGTCTATAATTCACTTCCTTAACTCAGAAGTTAATACACAGTCACAATAACATAGAAATTATCGTGAAAAATATATATTGTACACCATGAAATATTTTGTAGGGAATAGGGGACCATGCGGTTTTGAAACCACGTTGTCCTTCTTTAAGAGAAGGAAATTGATATTATCCACTTATAATAGATCTCAATAGGGGTTTACATGTATTGTCAGACTATTGGGGAAGATTATGGACTATATAATAATGGCGAGAGGCATTGAATTTCACAAATATTGAGGGATTTCGAGAGCGATGTCACTCACCTGTGAACACAATCAACGTTGAACCACGAGTGACGCTCTCTGGGAAAAAGGCGGGAGATGAGAAGGGGGAAGGGGGGGTTTCGAGGATATTCCTCCTTTGATCTTATTATTAATTGATTATTGAGACGTGAAATAGTTATCAGTTTATAGGAAATTAATTTTTACGCTAAATAAGTGACATTTAGATATCTATTGAACCTGATCTCTGGATTACTATATAGGGGAACATTTTTGTCTACGTGACTTTTTGCACGTCCCG
>JAXIVD010002895.1:50000-52286 GCA_036785275.1 Cancer borealis
GGTCTCTCAGTGCTTCAGGATGTGATTGCGTTTGAAAGCACCAAGGTGTAGCAAGTGGCTTATGCCGACGACCTTTCGGGGGCCGGCACAATCTCAGACCTGAAAAGTTGGTGGGGATTGATAAAGGACAATGGACCCACCATAGGATACACACCCAATGCAGCTAAGTCCGTCCTTATTGTGAAATCCGAACTTTATGACCACTTTCTGGACATTTTCGGTGGTAGCGGGGTAATAATAACAAAGGACGGGCAGCGGCACTTGGGTGCTGTTATAGGAACAGAGGAGTTCAAGAAGGAGTTTGTAGGAGAAAAAGTGCTCGAGTGGGTGAGGGAGGTAGAAATCCTATCTGATATAGCTAGGACGGAGCCTCACGCAGCTTACTCTGCCTACACGCATGGCCTACAACATCGGTGGAATTACGTCATGCGCACCATCCCAGGCATCAGCCCTCTCCTCAGACCGCTGGAAAACGCTATAAGGAACACCCTTCTTCCAGCGTTACTGAGGTCTCCAGCACTGGGGGATGACGAGAGGGCCCTGCTCGAACTTCCACCAAGACTGGGCGGGATGGGGATCACCTCTCCTGAGAGGTTGGCAACTAGGGAGCACCTCAACTCCATCAACCTAGCCAGGTCCCTCACAGTAAAGATAGATGCTCAGGACGCATACGGGGAAATAGACCAAAATGCGATCGCTGAGCAAAGGAAGCAAATTTCCCTAGACAGGCAACAAGAGCAGAAGACCAGCCTTGAACGCCTGAAGACCATCGTGCCTGCCGCGACTGTGCGAAAAATCCATATTGCACAAGAGATGGGAGCGTCTAACTGGCTAACGTCACTGCCAATCAGAGCAAGAGGCTTCAACCTCAACAAACAAGAATTTGTCGACGCCGTTGCTCTGAGGTATGGCTGGCCAGTTGAAGGACTCCCCAACATCTGTGCATGTGGTTCCCCCAACAACATCGACCACACCATGACCTGCAAGAAGGGGGGATTCGTGTGCATCAGGCACGATGAGGTGAGGGACCTGACAGCCAACATGCTCAGGGAGGTGTGCCATGACGTCGCCACCGAGCCGACTCTTCTGCCACTTGGAGGAGAAAACCTGCGGTTGAGGTCGGCAAACATCTCCGATGAAGCTCGAGTTGACGTCAGTGCTCGGGGGTTTTGGACGAGGGGGCAGACAGCCTTCTTCGACGTCCGGATCTTCGAGTCGATGGCAGCATGTCACCGCGAGCTCTCTCTGGAGGCTGCCCACCGTAGGAATGAGCAGGAGAAGACGAGAACCTATGGCGAAAGGATTCAACACGTCGACCACGGCACCTTCACGCCTCTGGTCTTCACCACGTCCGGCGGGATGGGCTCCAAGGCTAAGTGCTTCTACTCAAGACTAGCCGATTTGATGGCAGAAAAGAAGCACCAGCCAAGGAGCCATGTTGTCGCTTGGATGAGGTGCCGCCTCTCATTCTCCTTTCTCAGGTCTTCCCTCCTGTGTCTCCGGGGTACCAGGCACGCCACTCCCTCCACCACGGACATAAGTGACCTTGATTGCGAAGCCACAGTGGTAGAGAGTAGAATAGGGGTGGGTAGGTTAGGGGATTAAATAAGGATGTAAATATAGGGGTAGATGGATATGGTTAGGGGTTAGAATATTATGGTTGGATGCCACAGCCATTAGCGACCAGAGTTGGGGCCAATGACCTCCAATTTGTGGAGCCCATGCAAATAAAAAGGGTGGAGGTATCTTTTAAAAAGTAGTAGTAGTAGTAGTAGTAGTAGTAGTAGTAGTAGTAGTAGTAGTAGTAGTAGTAGTAGTAGTAATAGTAGAGTAGTAGTAGTAGTAGTAGTAGTAGTAGTAGTAGTAGTAGTAGTAGTAGTAGTAATAGTAGTAGTAGTAGTAGTAGTAGTAGTAGTAGTAGTAGTAGTAGTAGTAGTAATAGTAGTGGTAGTAGTAATAGTAGTAGTAGTAGTAGTAGTAGTAGTAGTAGTAGTAGTAGTAGTAGTAGTAATAGTAGTAGTAGTAGTAGTAGTAGTAGTAGTAGTAGTAGTAATAGTAGTAATAGTAGTAGTAGTAGTAGTAGTAGTAGTAGTCTTTCTTTCTTTCTTTCTTCCTTTATTTCACAATAGCGAGTATACATTGTCGCATTGCATATAGTGACAAAAAAAAAAGTGTTATTAAAGTGTGAACAACACTCTAAACGGTATGACAATGATTAAGATTAAAATACTAAAATATACAACGTAAGACATTAAGAATTATGAGAATTATTAAAATAGTTAAATT